>VCCN01006590.1:5946346-5956853 GCA_006491835.1 Architeuthis dux
TTTTTTTTTTTTTTCTATCATTCTCTATTTCTTCACTTTCCTGTTTTAAGCATGTCTGTTTCCATCCGGGCTCCAGACTAACTTTATTCACTACCGACCCAGAACCGTCCCAAAGGAAATGCCGAAAAACAATCCTCACAAAATGATTTTTTTTTTAAATCACTTCCTTCCTGGTGAAGATATTTATTCGTCCCGAACACATTTTTACCATCCCCTGAACGACGGAACAACATTAATTTAGAGCCCTGGTTTCCATATATCTAGCCTACCTACCTCCTAGTTTCTCGCGTTCCTGCTTGGGATTGTATTTTTTAATTTTTTTTTTTATTGATATATCTAATCTGATCTTGCCCCACCCCACCTCTCCCTCTTATACTTGAGATAATTGCTATTTTCTACAAGTGCCAGAGGTTCAAGCTTAGGTAAAAGCCAGTGTTTCAAATGCTGATTTTCTAAGCAGACATGCCCTCTCTTCCTTGGAAGGTTGGCATAACACAACCTTGATACTCCCATCTGGCTTTTTGCAATACGGAGCTATGCTGACGGCCCAGTCGGCTGGGGCTTAGAATATGCAGACTGTATCCCCTGCAGAGAGGTAAGACATCCCCCAAATAGGGCCCACCTGTTCTTTCACCAAAGTCGCAAGACTCTATTTAAAAGATTTTTTTAAAAACCCTCCGACTTTCTGAATTTTAAACTGATTTCGGCATTAAATGACCCATCAAGTGTTGATATGCTGCTAAACAAATCAATTAATCAATAAGCTATGCTTATATTTACTAAGCTTAGATTTGTATGGCACAAGTCCAAATTGGGTACGGAGAATTGTTGTAGCAATCCTCCAACTGGGGAAAACCTGCATGCCCTGAAAATCAGCATACAAAATTCTTGTTTTTTTACCTAGTCTTGATCAGTGACCACTGGCGCCAATAGGTAACACAATGGAGGTGTAGGGTAGCCTAACGGTTATTGGCAAACAGCTTGGACTCTGGCTGAGGCTATTTGTGTACACTAATGCCACTGGGAAAAGCATGAATCCACTTCTCATTGATAAATATCTTGTCGCTGGCATGTCACAATGGTTGATAGAGAAGTTAGTGGGTGTGTGATAAGTTGTGACAACCACCCTCCCATAACTATCTTAACTGACCCGACAAGAGAAGAAGCTGTTGCCTCCATAATCAACCTTGATAGAGAACAATCAAACTATTGTGGCTCAGGTATGATATGGTGGGATCTGCTTTGTAGCTTTGATAAGATAAACAAGTAGTGACCTTTATTGAAATATACTTAGGACAAACATTAAGGAACAACCAGGAAGGTGCATTTGTGAAAGTGTGTGTTTGCAGCTGTTTTGAACTGTGGAATGAATGAAATCCATAGATAAAATAATTTTGTTTCTACAGTTTATCATTGAAGTTATAGGCCGAGATATCTTGCTCACTGACTTATATTTAGAAATGAATCAAGTCATGCACCCAGTTTCATTATGAAATTACTTGAAAACTATAAAAGACAGGTCCCGTTAGTTACTCAATAGAAACTGTCATGTGACCAACGTCTTTTGGCAGCATGCTGTGTGTGGAGGGGGGGGGGTGATCAATTAAAAAATTGAAAAAATGGATGTCAATGAATAAGTTTCCTCTCTCGCCTTTTGTTGGGAAGTGATCACTAAAAACGTCTGAATTTTCAAAAAAACAAGCATGAATGCTGCCGAACACAAACTAAGGGAACAATTTAGCAGAAACTTACAATGCAAATTGAACCCCCTACTAAAAACCTATTTGGGGGGAAATTTAAAAAATAATAAACCGTTTTTTTTCTAGACATAATAAGGAGTAAATGTTGAAGTTTTCAGCCCTCTAGCCCCATTGGCGTGGCCTGTACGCATGATACATACATAGCAAGCCAGCCAACCAGACCAACTTAAAAACTGAAGAAACCTATGCTGACAGTTTTTGTTGACAGTTTCTAATACTTACTAGAAAAGTGATTGCAAACGTATTCCCTTTAAAGTTTTTTACTAAATAGTTTAAGTGTTCAAAATGGTGGAATAATTCTAAAAAGTAAGTCATTACAATATATTTGCCTTCTAACAATCACAAAATAATCTCATTCACTACTGTTATAGATATTTATTTAGCTTAGTCTGGCACATGCCCAATTAGTGCTGGAGGGGGGTTGTGTTTTGCTAATTTTCTAAGTGAGTCTGGCTGCCTGCCTTGAAAATTAGCATTCAAACTCATACTTGAGTTTGAACATCGACCACTTAGCATTTGGAGATATACAAGAACTATCTGACCTACCAAGCAAGCCCTAAAATAGTTATTTACTCAGCTTAGCCTAGTCTGGCATAAGCTGCAGTAGTAAGGACATCAAGGATCAAACTGCATTACTGAGTTAACCCCCACGCCATGGTAGGCACCTTAATCATTTGGATTAGTTTCCTTTTTTTTGTTATTTCCATCATAGCATTTCTGCTGCTTTACTCTCCAACCTTCCTCAGGTTGCTGATTTTGCATTTAACAGACAGCCAGCCAACCATAGAAATGAATGATTATTATATAATAGCTGCTTAGGCTGTGCACTCCTTTTAGACTAAAGCTTCTTACAAGAGAAGTGGTTGACAAAAGATTGCATTTATAACATCCTGTGCAAATGTGGAAAAGATTATAAGGGAGAAACCAGCCAACCCCTGAAAGTCAGACTTGAGGAACATAAGGAAGCCATATGCAAAGGTGAAGTAGATAAGTCTGGTATAGCAGACAGCAGGGAGTCTTCCAGGGTCAGAATTTTTCCGAAAATTCTTATTTATTTCTGACTCTCTTCCGAGTTTTTAATTTTTTCGTCTTAAAACATGACAAACTATCAAGACCATCAGAATTTTTCCGAAGGTTTTTATTTATATTGTTTTCTGAGCGTCTTCTGAGTTTTAAATCTTTTTGTCTCAACACATGACAACTTTCTCTTTCCCTTTAGGCGACCAGAGGCCCATAAAAAATTAATCCAACTAATCGTTATTTGGACAAATATTTTGTAAGGAGGTAATAAAGGTTTAACAGGCTGGATCTGCCCCTGGACAGTGTCCGGAGTGAGAAGGGTTCACAATGCCCACTCTAGGATTAGATCCACATAATAGATAGGAAAATCGCTGGAGGGTGAGAAAATTGAAAGAAGCAGCATACATTAATCTGACCGACAGGTGTCTAAGTAAGACCTTATTGATTTCAGCTGGATGCAAATTTCTTTGCCATTCAGGGAAAGTATTGGAGAGCATCTCTGCATATAACAAGAAAAAGAATAGACTGTTCAAAACCTGCAACATTGTTTCTGTAATAAAACTATTTGTTTCCAATTGATTTTTCAAGTTAATCCCCGTTAAAACTATTTCTTTATCTTAAGAATTGATCTAAAAAAAGGTAATAATATGACGTAATGTGATGTAAAAAAAAAAAAAAATTTCCTCTTTCTTCGCTTGGTCACTCTCTCTATCCATCATTTATTATGAACGCTATGAACAGATTCAAATTTGGTTTGAACGAAAAAGCTTTTGGCATTCAGAGAACTGTCGCAGTTAAAAACATCACCTGTTTTACAAGGTTTGCTGAGAATGGAAATGAGCTCAGCAGGTTGGTATATTTGCCAACATTTCTTTTCTGTTAGCTACCATTTTCTGGAAGGAGACCCCCCCACACACACACACACACACTTTCCTTATGGATTGTGCACCTGAAGAAGGATTTAGAATGGACTAGCATTCCAAGGGAAATTATGAATCACCACCACCCATATGTAAGGTTTGAACCATGAATTCATGATTTAAAAAAAAACAAGTGTGAATGCAGCCAGAAACACAAAAAAAATAAACATTTTCCCTACATTTTCCCTACTCATTGAAGGGATTATGTATGCAAAATTTCAAGTTTCTACTATGAATGGTTAGGGCTGGGAAACATCCAGGTACATTAGATCCATATAAATGTCAGAACACATAAATAACCTAAACCCAGCAACAGTGTTCAAACCTGTCTGTTATGGGTAGTGGTAATCAATTAGCCAAAATATTATGGTTATAACAAAAGCAACATAAACAATGAGTTTGGATTTGATAATGGCTCTTCTCAAACTTATAGAAGGTACTGTTCAGTTATCTTGACAGATTTTCCAAAGCTTCTTTTCGGCATAGATACCAGAAAATAATATCAAAGAAAGTTTTTGTTGGTCTAGTATTGAAAAGATTAACAATTTCCCATAGAAAACGTTATTTAACTGCAGTGGTAAAATGAAGCTCTCTAATAAAGAGATAAGAGAGCCTTGCAGTTTTGTTGAAATCATTACAAGCAACTAAATTGAATGAAGCTGATTTGGTTCATATTGACATTCTAATGTCTCATGACTGTCATGCATCCTAGTGTATAATGCAACCATTGCTGCTAGTACCTGGGCAGTAATTATGAGGGGGAAAAAAGGTGAATTATCCTGTTACTCCCTATCAGTTGTCAGGGAGAATCTAGATCACTGGTGCAAGGACAGGGCTGAAAAAAAACAAATCATTTTTTATTTTTTTTTTGTATTCAACCAAACCTTTTCTTTCTTTTATCTGTGGATGAATTTTTTTTTGTTTTCATACTTCAGAGTTTTAGGGTTTCTGCCTTTCTGAAGTTTATCGGTGTTATGGGGGACTCTTTGAAATTGCACTACTTGCTCTGTTTCCATCTTGTTTTTCATCTATCATGCTGCATTTCTTATCTGTCTTCATCCTGTTATGACAAATGAGATGATATCACAGGTAGAATCTATTAAACAAATACATAAAAAATTTCATTCACTATAATAATTCCAAATATAGTGACACAGTAAACAATAAAAGCATATATAAGAAGTAAGCAGATGCAAAAATTTCTATATAATTTCTATTTTGCATGTGAACAGGTATAGCAGTACAATATGAAATCAGAACGTTAAAAATATAATTAGCCAATTTAATTTTATAGCTAGCTCAAAACATATATTTAATATTTTTAGCCAAAAGTGGAAAAAAATTAGCTGATTTTAGCAAATTTTGTAGCAGTTTTAGCCAAAAAAAACACTTTTGAGCCAATTCATTTGCTTTCCCTATAATAGAATCAGTCAAAGAAAACCAAACTACATAGGAAAAATATTTTTTCATAATAAAAGATCGATAAACTGAATTTTAACCAAAACTCTTGTTTCTTGGCCATAAAGTTAGCTGAAAGCCATTTCTTTTTCTCCCTTTTTTCTTTTTTTTTTTTTTTTAAATTTTTTTTTTTTAAAGCAGTTTTAGCAGGAAAAAAAAACATTTGAGCTGGCAACACTAGTAAGTTCCACTACTCCATCCTAATAAGACATTTGTCTTTGTGATTACTTTATAGGGGATATGACTCCACACACTGGGCATCTCTCTTTTCGCATGTTGTCAAAACTGAATATTTCTTTATATATATCTTTTGGCACAATATCGTTGTCATGGACCCAAAATTTGACTCATCTCAAAGAGACACCTTTCCTATAGCCCTGTTTGTTGTCACGTGATGTAAACAATTTGATTATTCTACAAGTGTTTTGTCAATGGTATTTTTTCTCTTTTAAAAAAAATTTCTTCTTGTTTTTTTGTTTTTTACACAAAATGAATTTAATCAAAATCAAAAATATAATTGCTTGTCTTTATTTAAGGCTACCGATATTCAGACAAATCCGATTATTAAAGAGAATATATTACCGATCCTAGACAGTATATTCACAATAAAACCGTAAGAATGTAATATTGTTTTAAATCAATTTATAAACCAAATATAATTTAATTCAATTTAAATCATTGTAATTTGATTAAAAATTTTTGAAAATCAATTCTATTTATTTATTTATTTTGTGTAACAAAGTAAATTATATTAATCACTGCTACCCACAACAGACCAGTTTAATCACTGTTGCTGGATTTATGTTATTCATGTGTTCTGACATTTATATGTATATATGTATCCGGACTTCGGCCAGCCCTAACTTGAAATTTTGCATGCACACTCCCCTCAAGAAGTGGGGCAAATGGATGTTTCTTTTTTGAAAATTACCCCCTAAAATCTTTTTTTCTTTTAGTGGGGTGGGATTCAATTTGCAATGTAAGTTCATCCTAAATTGATCCCTTAGTTTGTGTCTGGCTGCATTCACACTTGTTTTGTTTTGAAAATCATGAATTTATGGTTCAAACCATACATTTATGGTTCAAACCATACTGGTAGCATTTTCATTAAGGTAACTTAATTTTACCACTACTGCTTAATTTACGAGGTAAAAAGAAGTATACATTGGTGGTGATGATTCATAATTTCCCTTGGAATGCTAGTTACTGTTTTGATTAAAATCATTTTGTGTAAAAAAAAATAAAACTTTTTAAAATTACGTTGACGAAAACATGTGTAGAATAATGTTATTTTTAAAACATGGCTGAAAAGTGTATATTTGGTGGTAGTCCATATAACAAATACTCTATGAAGGAAAAAAGGCTTTTCCCAAAGTTGCCAGATAGTTGGAGACGTTTCTGGCCAACACATACAAGAAATGGCCAAATGGCTAAAAATATTTTATAAAAGCAATTATTTTATTATTTTTATTAGATGGAGTATTGTAAATCATTAGCTTATACTACTATTTAACTTTTTTTTTTTAAAGCACGTCTGCCTCACTCACATAAAGTTCTGGGTTTGATTCCAGGTATGAGCGAAGAGTGTGGAAAACTTTTCATTAAGACAAATTTCCCTGTGCACTCAGCAGCTAATTGAGTACACTTGAAGCTGTGTGATTAGGGTGGAGGCATCCCTTCGGTGGACTTGCATCCTGCCAACCAGACTTGATACTTGCAAGGATCCCTAATCAGATGCATGCAAAGAAAAGCCGGATCTCCATGTGCCCTGCTGCACATGAGAAATAAAACTAATAATTTAACTGCATCCCAATTTTTCAGTTGTTTTTTTTTATTGTAACTTTACGGTGACAACCTGAGTATTAAGGTTGCGATTATAAAAAGTAACTGAAAAATTAAGGTGAATGGTAGTATAAAATTGTTTATAAAATATTGCAGTACACACCAAAAATAAGAATTTATTAAAAAATACGACTGCAAAAAGTCAAAATGGCCAAACCAAAAAGTTCATGGCCAAATGCTTTTGAAAAAGGCCAGATTTGTCTTATTTGGCCATAAAATGGCCAAAATGGCAACCCTGCCACCTCCCCTTCCACTTATTCCATCCCTCTTGCTAATTAGATTTACCCCCCCCCCCTATTGTACAGTACTCAGAGTAAGTATAATAACAATCCCCTGCTTTTGGTGTATGTACCCCAGGCATGGGCAACCTCTTTGAACTAGCAGGCCACATGAGACATTTTCATTTTTATTCGGACCACACATTCACCTAAAAAATGTAGATTGTATTACAGGAAGTGTACTTAATTTCTATTTTAGACAAACATATGAATTACAATTATTATATTATTGATTTGTGAAGCCAAAACAATAGTAATTTTACAATATAAATTATAAAATTGTCTTTCTGAGAAAAATTATATAAGATTTTAAATAAGTGTCTAGATTGGCCACGAGCTACAAAAAATGTTTTAATGAAAATCTGAGAAATTGGTAAGAAAAAAAAAAACAGACTAGAAGATCTGGTAAAATTACTTCTTTGCCAAGAATATTCTTATATACTTTAAATATTTAGACAACAGGTCTGGTTAGTCACTCAATAGAAACCGTTTTTTGGAAGCATGCTGTGTTGGAGGTGATCAATGAATAAGTTACTTCTCTCGCCTTTTGTTAGACACTAAAAAGTCTGAATTTAAAAAAAAAAAGCATGAACGCAGCCGGACACAAACTAAGGACCAATTTAGCATAAACGTATATTGTAAATTGAACCGCCACTAAAAACCTATTTTTGGGATGAATTTTGAAAAAACAAAACAAAGCGTTTTTTTCTAGAAATAATAAGTAAATGTAGAATTTTTCATCCCACTAGCTCCATTGGTGCAGCCTGTACGCGTGATACATATATACATGGGCATCCGCAGCCACTTTTGCAGGGGGGTGCAAATGGATATATTTCTGGGAGGGAGGGGGTTGGTACAAAAAGATATATTCAGCGAAGGCTTACTCTTTATTTCCGATTGCGCTATTCTTTCTGAAAGAGCACGGACTGAGGATCAGAACTCTTTTATTTTTTCTTAATAGCCCAAAGGAATCAAAAGTTATACAAAAACAAAGTTTTGAAATTGCAATGTAATTTTAGAATTTTTATTCTGTTATTTGTATAGAGGGAAGAGGTGTAAAAATAGTACAAGCAGTAGCTGTCAATATGTCAATATATGTTCTTTGTTTAGTATAGTAATAAAAATAATACACAAATTCTGGAATTTTTATTCTTCAGGGATGTAGATTACTTATATTACTTTATTATTGTAAATAAGTAGATTAAATGAGTTGTAGTATTTTTCCAGAGGGATGCCAATGCACCCCCTTGCGGACAACCATGGTTGACTGTTTCTAATATGAGGCAGATTAAAAATGGTCTCAAACAAAAATTCCTCTTTAGCTAGTACGATATAAAGAGGGAGATTTTTCTATTGAATGCATGTTCTACTGGCTCTGGACTAGACTGACTTCACAATGAATGATTAGAAAGCTTGATGTGAATTTACTGCTGGCTAAAGTAATATTTTAGAGATGAAAGTTCATTGCTGCTTTCCTTCCCTAGCCTGAGAGCAGTGAATCCGAGACTTCCAGTTTCTATGAATTAGGTTTAATGTTTTAGTAGTAAAGTTATTTACAGGCCCCCTGCTCTGCTACATAAGGAATATGATATGCCAAGGTTTATGAGAATTGAGTTTTATATTCAAAGGTAAGTTCAGAATTCTCCTCTCTCTCAGTGGAATAAGTCTGCTGTGTAGGTGGATATATTTAATGAGGAATCTTTTTTTTCGTGATTACAATTTTTTTTTTTTTTTTTTTTTTTTTAAAATTAAAAAGCAGATTATTTTAATTATGATGATAAATTATACATATAATAACCCTCTTCTGTCAATAATGCTTGCCCTTATTCCTGACCTCTAACAATCCCTTTCTTCCTGATTTTAAATGTGCACCATACAGATTTAAGTGCTAAAATTAGCTAAAACAAATTCTAGGTAAAAAAATTGCAAAATTGGGTGTTTAATCTCGAAATTCTTTCCATATTGTCAGAAATATGCAATTTGTTAATGCAGAAAATGACAAAAGATTAGCAGGTGGAGTAGCGGAAAAATCAGTGGGCAGCAATAAGAAAAAACTAGCATTCCAAGAGAAATTATGAATCACTGCCACCCATATATGCTTAGGGGTGATCAATTAAAAAGTTGGAAAAAGGAGTGATCAATTTAATAAGCTTGTCTTTTGTTGGGCACTAAAAAATCCAAACTTTCAAAAAACAAGCATGAACACTGCTGGATACAAACAAAGGTACCACTTTAGCATAAAGTTACATTGAAAATTGAACCCCCCCTTCAAAAAACAAAACATTTTCCCTACTCATTGAGGTGTGTGTGCGTGCGTGCGCGTGCGCACAAATTTTCAAGTTTCTACTACAAACAGTTAGGGCTGGGCAAAGTCTGGATATATCCCATTGAAAATATGAATGTTTAATAATCCAGAATATGTTTTAATGAATCAATCTTTATTATTATTGGATGAAGTATTGTAACAGACCACTTTTTATTAAATTTGATTAGTTTTACCTTCATCCCAAACGTATTAATTCGGTCCACTGTTTCTATGGCAACAAACAACAGTGCAATCAGAAATAAAGAGTAAGCCTTCGGTGAGAATCGAACTCACACCCTCATTGCCAGAGGGAGACTAGTTTATGCCTAGCTGCTGCTACTCCGTGAAGTCTTCATAGCTGATTGGTAAAGCAGCTAAGTGTAAACTAGTCTCCCTCTGGCAATGAGGGTGTGAGTTCAATTCTCACCGAAGGCTTACTATTTATTTCCGATTGCACTGTTATTCGTTGCCATAGAAACAGTGGTCCGATTTAATAAGTTGTATAAAAACAACTACAATTAGGATGATGGTAAAAACTAGTCAAATTTAATGAATTTTTCTAAAACCACATCACTAGATATTTAAATATTGTTTGTATACTTTCAACGCCAGTTTTCTCTAAACTTTGGTTAGAAAATTTCCCCAAGTACCTGAAACTAAATGTTCCATATCTTTGCAATCACATAAGCTATCAAGATGGGGTAAGTACCAAAATGAAGTGTATGATGTGCAGAATATGAATCCAGCCTCAGCTAAAGTCACCCTAAATGGTACTTAATACCTGACTTGACATGCAGGGTCACATATTTGTTTAATAACTCCTACCCTTGATATCGCAGCTAGGATAAGTTATTTTTTTTACTGAAGGAGCAATCTAGATTAAAGTATTAACAAAACCTATTTGATTTTTTTTTTTTTTTTTTT
>VCCN01006590.1:5962971-5972971 GCA_006491835.1 Architeuthis dux
TTTTTTTTTTTTTTTCCTTCTTAAAGAATCTTATAACTTCCTCAGTTGGAATGATTCACAGATCCGAGTTTTGTGCTGACATGAGAGAAAACTTTTACTGTGAACAGTTCCAGTTGAAAAGGTGGCAAGATTCTTTCTTTTTTTTTTAAATTAGGGAAAAAAACTCAAAGATTACTAGATACAACACTCACCTGAGGAAGGGACAAAATGTTAGGATATTTGACAAAATGGATGAAATGACAAATTCAAATAATTCATGTTTTCATTTTAGGTTGACCATTGTACCTGCTTGTATCTTAAAATGTAAATTCTTATTTTGCTTTCTTGGTTTTGTTGCTATTGTAAGAATAAGAGGTAATTGCTTTAGCCAGATTATTTGGAGGCAGGATGATAACAAATTGGGTTCTCTCTTTTGCTTTTTTATTAAAATCACCTTAAAATCAAATCAAATGCTGTGTGTGTGTGTGTGTGTGTGTATCGGGCAGGCGTGTCAGCACTCAACTCTTAATATGATTAAGTTGAGTTTTTACACCAACTGACAACTTTAATTTTGTAATAACTTTTGTAAAACTTGAGCAATTTTTAAAAATCTATGTCATCTTGTAGATGTTTATTGTAAGTAACTTTTTTATTACAATTGCTCTGAAAAACACTAGATACAAAGTTTTAGGGAAATTTTACTTCAAATTTGATATAACGCAATGCATGCCTAAACTGCCAAACTGAATTAGATGAAACATTTCAGACACATTTAACCTGATCCTGTGAAGGTTTTTTGCTAAAAAAAAAAAAAGATTCTCCAATTTGTAAACCTATAACAAGGGTTTTAGTGTGGGAAATGAAAAAGTCAGGCACATGTGATTTATGATCAGAAATAAATTGGCTATCCAATATAAATGTCCTCGTGGCACAGTGGGTTAGGGCATTCGTCTTGTAATCAAGAGATAGGTTGTTTGAATCTACCCAGGAGCGACTTTTTTATTTTTTATTTTATTTTTATTAAAACAAAAGAAGTGTGCTTTCTTCAACTTGATCCATTGGTATCTGGCAAAATGGTATTAAGGGGGTTATCACGTCAACGAGGACATCTTTCTTCCAAAAAACTTAGGAAAAACTACACTGTGACTCTGTATAGAGAAAAATGTCTTTACCCTGTCTTAACAAAAAATGATGTTTATTATAGTTGGTATTGTTATCACAGCTATTGTTGTTGCTATGGTAGATTTGCAAAGAGTACTATGTTCAATGTAAGAAGCTTTTTAGAAAGAGAAGCAGCTGGTTTTTTTCTTTGGTTTTGTTGTTTTGCTTTTCTTTTCTTTTTTTTTCTGTTTATTTGTAAAACTGGCATTAGGTTTGAGAAAGGAAACTGAATGAACAGAAAATCTTTGTGTTTTTTCATTCATTATTTTAAAAAATCTTTTATACATGACCTTTTACTTGCACCGTGGGTCTTTGAAAGTCAGTTTGAAATTGTTTTTACTAAGTTTCAAAAACTTTTGGCTTTTTTAATTAATCCTTTCAAGAATAAACTTTTAAGGTGCTTAATGCCTGAATTTTAAAAAAAAAAGAAAGTTGTTCCAGATGTTGAAATGAAACAATATAAAATTAAAAGTTATATTTTTCTTAGTTTATACAATTTCACATTACAATCAAACAAATCTATAATACATAAAAAAATTAGTGATAATTTACTGTCTGTCCAACTTGCTCCTCCCTATAGGCGGGGAGGTGCAGATTGGATGGACTGTTATCAACACAGAAAATGAAACAGGTGAATGTAGTTTGAGTTTCAGCTGAAGCCTTAGGTTTATTTTGCACAAAGCCCCCTTGGAAAGGCATGAATCCACATTCCCTTCACTCTTTCCTACTGCCAGATATCCTGACAAATTTTCTCATTACTGGTATGCCATGATAATCGATGAAGAAAACCATTCTCCCATAACTATCTTACCGGCCCAGACAGTATGAACAATAGAACCGACATCCTTACAAGATGAGCTATGTATCTAATGTTAGCTTGAATGAATTTGTGCAGTGTAATATGCCTTTTGTTGTTTGAGTCCAAGCCAATGTACTATTTATATGAAAGGACTAAAATCTATTCAGATACTCTGTTTCTCTCGCTCGTAACTGATGCAGTCATTGGCGTTTTGCCATTCATCTCATTTCCTGTTTGTGCCACTTTGTATAGGGGTTCACCATTACTGACCCACAGTGGTCATTTTGTTCATAGAATATGCAGTCAGTCTCTCATTAACTTGAGGTTATCTATACATTACAGATTTCTTTCTGCCCCCCCTCTCACTCTCCATGCTGAGTGTATACATCTCACTGGGTGCTCCACTAGTGTAGTCCTTGTGCTATACAAATCCTTAGTAAATAACTGAGGAATTGGGACAGGGTCTTTTAGATAACAATAACCAATTGATAACATTAAGTGAACGATATATATAGAGGAAGCCGCTTATTGTTATCACTTTATATTAAGTGTTTAGGACTGACTGATTTTGTTAACAATAAACGTTTGATAATATTATCTGTGATTATAATAAACGGCTTCCTGTGTATTTTCGTGCCTGCCATAGAGCATCATTTTTTCCAATGTAAGAGTTATGACCATCAGTACCTCGAGTACTGTGTACAGGCCTGGTCACCATACTTGGAGAAAGATAAAAATCTTTTAGAAAAAATCCACAGATGAGCAACTAAGTTATATGGATAAGTTAATGATCGGGGAGACTTAATAAAGTTATCATAAAGAGTACCAACTGAAGATACATCTAACAGATGTAATAGGGGTTGGCATTTAAGGGGTGGGTATTTTAGAAATGTTTGTATTTGTGTGGTAAGCTAGTTTCTTTTGTTAGGTTGTTTTTTAACATGTTAACAGAAACAGAGTTTTCTGTTTTGTTTGAAAGGGAGTTCCAGTATGAAAGGGATCTTGATGTCGAGAATCTGTCTCTAATACCAGGCTGGTGGTGTATCTGGTGTTTGTGGCAGTGACCTCTGTTTGTTGTTCTTAGTGTTCTCTGTGGCACGAGTTTGCTCTGTATGCACATCTTACAGTGAGTGTCTGCGTCCATTTCTACCATGCGGTGTGTCATTTTGTAGATGTGTATCAGGTCACTTCTCAATCTTCTGTATTGTCGAGTGGGTAGCTGTGGTATTCTGAGTCTGTCTTTTAGTTGTGGCACCAGTTTTATAGCTCTGCAACCTCACTGAGAGGCCACACATATACGGTAGAAGTAGATTAAATATCAGAAAATTCTTTTTTAGCAATAAAGTGGTGGGACTATGGAATTGATTACCGGAATATGTAGTGCTATCATCAGATGTAAATGATTTTTAAAAAGAACTGATGTTTATTACACCACCGCAAAGATTTAAGGTCCTAGATATTGTGTAATTATGATGTGTGCTTGTTTATACAATTTGTATACTTTGTTTTCACACTAAAATAAATGTTCTAAATAAGAGATGTCAAACATGTGGACTGCGACACATTTGCTGCTTCATTCATATTTTGTGATTTACAATGCATTATTTGAAAAATTAAAAATTTCATATAAATTAAATAAAAGCTTTGGCACTGTCAGAGGACCGGGGTGTCCCGGCAGGTCACTTGCTAAGTCTTGTTTGAATGATTGATTGTTTTGTTTAATGGCACATTGACCCTTGGTGGGTCATTTAGTGCCGAATTCAGTTTCTTTTTGAATACACAATTTATGTAGACAAATTATTTTAGGCACATTTTTGTAGACAGTTTGTTTGTTTAGCAGCATATCAACCCTTGATGGGTCATTTAATGCCAAAATCAGTTTAAACTTCCAAGAAAATAGTCTTGCGACTTTGGTGAAAGAACAGGTGTCCCTGGTTGGTGGGGGTGGGGGGGTTCCTACCCCTCTGCAGGATATGCAGGTCAGTGCATTCTAGGTCCAGCCAAGTCTTGCATCAGTGATAGCTGAAAAAAGTATTTGTGCCCAAAAATTTCTGTGAAATTCATTAACTCCCCTTTTCCCTTCAATCCCAAACGATACCACGATTGCACTTCATCTGCTTTCTTCCAGATCCATACCTTTTCTTGAACTGTACAAAACAAACAATAATTCACATATGGAACACACACCAATTTTATCAATAAAATACAACAAATTTCCATCAAATAAACATTTCCGGCCATCATTCGAAACAGGAGACTGGAACATTTTCGATGATTTCAACCATTGCTTTAGAAACTGGTTTCTGTGGAGAATTTTTCTTTTCTCGAGAAAGCCTTTTTTTTATTTTTATTTTTTTTTATTTTAGAATTTTAATAATACCTTAGTTGTGGTCATTTCTGAATTTAAAGGTTTTTAATTTAAATTTATGAAAGGGCACAAATACAGATAAACTTACGTAGTTGTTTTTAAGACATACTTATTTTTTCTTTTTAACGAAAAAAAACAAACTTTTTGAGAAATAGGCGACTTTAATCATTTATCAAATTTAAACCATGTATTTTAGAGCGTTTCCGTTCAATTTTAATTTTAATTCTTTTTCTAGAATTCTAATTTAATTTAATTTTTTTTTTTTTTTTTTTTTTTTTTTTAAATTTTCCGCAATGTAGGGAAGGTGGTCCTGATTGTAAAGTTCCACACCATCACCCACCCAATGCTAAAAACGGCACACAAATAAAAAGAAATAAGAGAATTAATGAAAGAAGTAAATATATAAATTATATTGTTATTGCTTTGAATTAAATAAATTGTTAAATTGTTTTTATTTGTGCACCGTTTCCAACATTGTGTGTGTGTGTGGGTGCGGAACAACACAATCGGGACCACCTACCTTACACTGTGCCTTTTTAATTTATTTAGAAAAATTTTTTCAATTTACAAAAACAAGAGTTGTTATAAATTTTATCCATTTCCGGGCACTATCGGAATACTGTATCATATTATTGTTATTAAATTATTTTGTATCAAAATAAATTATTGTTTCTTTTGTAAAACTACTACGTGTCTTGTCAAACATAAGCCTCTCAAGAAATACAGTTGCAGGAAGAATTGATGAATTATCACAGAATTTTAACAGTCTACTCAAAGACAAAGTTATGTTGTTTACAGCATTTTCTATTGCAATTGATAAAAGTACAGATGTAAGTGATGTAGCACAATTTGCAGTTTATATATGTGGTGTAGATGAAAATATGCATGTTACATATTTGTGGAACTGGTACCAATAAAGGGAACAGCAAAAGATGACGTCTTTGTAAGTTTGGTAGGGGCACTGGATAAAATGGGTGTTGACTAGGTGCAAACTGTGAGTCTTGCTACAGATGGCGCACCACAAATGATTTGTAGAAAAGCTGGCATGGCAACAAAATTATGGGGAAAACTACTTATAATGTCATGGATGTTGTTATGAACTTCATCAGCGCGGGAGGTCTGAATCACAGACAGTTCAACTGCTTATTGAAGGTAAATCGTAGCGAACATGGACTACCATATGACACTGATGTTCGTCACGGAATCATATTGATGCAATTTTATAAATTGCAATGTGAAATACAGATATTCATGCAACAGAAAGGAAGGGATGTACAGGAACTGAAAGATAATGGATGGGTTCAAGATCTAGCTTTCATGGTAGATATTGCAGAACTCTTAAATTACCTGAATACAAAGCTGCAAGGATGCAATAAATTGGCGACAGATTTATATGACTCCATTCGGTCCTTTGAGATGAAACTTAACCTCTTTGAACGTCGACTATCAGATGGTAATATTACAGACTTTCTAACCTTAAAGTCCCTGCAAGATACATGTGTTTCATGCCGATATTAACACAGAAAAGTACTGCATCAAGATTTCCAAGTCAATCAATGAGTTCCAAAAAATATTTGCAGACTTTAAAATCCCTGAGAATGATTTTTCTATTTTTCAGGACCCATTCTCTGATAGTGTTGATATGGTACCAGAACATTTCCAGTTAGAATTAATTGAGCTCCAGTGTAAGGAACAAGTTTTCAAGTGTCGATGTTGACACATTTTTATAAGATTATGTCAATGTTTGGAAACATATATGCCTGTGAACAATTATTTTCTGTGAACTTGAATAAGTTTCGACTTCGGTCTCAGATTACTGATATGCATCTCCATTCAATATTGAAACTGGCTCCAGCTCAGTCTTTGGTGCCAAACTTTGATGTACTAATCCATACCAAGAGGAGCCAAGTATCAGGGAGTGGTAGTGCAGGATGTAAGACTGATTAATTAGGGTAAATAAACATTTGATTTTGTTTGCTTATTTGTTTTTAAGAGCTTCACGTGAGCACAAGACTAGAATAAATCCACATTTCTTTGTGTTAGGATGTATACTTGAGTCACAGATGTTGACACGTGTGCATGCATGCGTGTGACTGCGGTTACGGGAGTGGTGACAGAAGCCCAGAAAAGATCTTTTAGAAAATGGTTCAGTGAAAAAAAGACACAAATCAATTACAATAAGTTTAAACTCCCCTTGAATGAAGTAACTATTTCATTCTTCACGCCTCTAACCTCTTTCTTCTTCAAGTGTATAAGTGAATATTTTCTACCCTCGGTCAACAGGCGTCAAATTTTTGTTTTAATTTATTTACTTCCTTCCTTCTTCCTACCTGTTAATTACCAAGGGAAGATTTTCGCATGTATTTTGTTCATTTCATGTAAACACCTTTTTGCTAACCGTTTGATATTTATCAAGATTTCATCAAATTGAATAAAAAAAATATTCCTATTTTTTTTATAAAGTAACCTTTTCGTAATTAAATGAATAAATCAATGGATATATCCTGGAAGTTTTATTAAATTTCCATAATTAGCTGAATTTCAGTAGGTTCTTTTTCAAATGTGAGTATATTTTCTGCATAAAAAAATTCAACGGTTTTTCTAGTTTTTTTTTTTTTTTTTTATTCTCAAATATGAACAAAAATATCAAAAACAAATAAGTCTTTCTATCTGATGGAATAAATTGATTTTCACATCGGATTTTTCTCCATTTTATGATATAAATGTTATAAAAATTGATTAGCCAGTTATGTGATTCAGTAGTTTTGTTGTCAATGGGTGACAATTTTTCAAGAAATTTGCGGACATACCAATGGTTATATAAAAGTAAATACAAATTGAAGAAATTTAATATTTTAGTCATCTTAAGTATGTCTTGATGACTTTTTTATTTATTTATTTATTTTTTTTTTTTAATTCCCAGTTTTCTGTGGAGTGGACCATAATATAGGTAAAAATGTTGGGGTCCACCTTCCACCAGCATTATATAGTGAGGCCTGTAATTATGTTATCTGGCCTGCATACTGTGTACTCGCATTATATTTGGCTCACCATAGTAAATGAGTTTGACACCCCTGTTCTAAATGGTTTGCATGCTAGTCTCACAGAACAACTCCACAACATAAAACTACAAGGAGCCTACAGGAACAAACATTTATCACCTTACTAGTAGATATTAACAACCAAAATTTTACTGACTGGAGTCGGAGTCAGTAAAAATATACTGACTCCGCGTAAATGTAAATTGTAACATTACTACTTTAAAACCTGCCCAATAGATCGGTTTTCATGCTACTTCCTGTGGAAGGCCTGCCTGAATGTAAATAAACCTTAAAAAATTAACTTTTCAAAACCAACAAATTTCCTGAAAAAATGGAAGTCTTATGGATTGAAAGCTCAAAAAAAAAATTTTTATATTTTTCAAAATGTGTAACTCTTGTTTATACAGATGTAAATGGTACTTAAACACTGTATTAAAGGTTCAAGAAAGTATATTTTTTATTAAAAAGTATAATTAAATAACATAGCTGGAAATGAAAAATCTAGCCAATTTCAGCCATTTTAAAGCCAGAGGAGTCAGTCAGTGGTACTATGAATTGAGGAGTTGGAGTGGGATGTTTTGTGTCCAACTCCACAGCCCTGTTAACAACCTACTATACTTGTTTAAGTTTTATCTAACCCCGAACAAACCTTCCGTTGCAATAAGTTAACTATAACATAAATGTATAACACTTGTATTATCATTGTCAGTTCTGTACTGCTCTCGGAAACTAACACGCCACAATACATCTTTTAACCTTTACATAACCTTAAACAAACCTCTTGTTGTTTTGATATCTTAGGTTGTCAATCACACAAGTATATCATTCTTGAATTGTAACTTCTTGTTTCTATTTACTCAAAGCTACATTGTTTGTGTTCATTTACCTTTTTGTGATTTTATGTTTTTGAGTTCTGTTCTATCTAATAAAGTGATTTAGACTAGCATAATCCGTACTATTATTTTGCGTGTTTGTATGTACGAACATTACGCTTTTCTACCTAGCATCAGAGTGTAGTATCTGCCTGATCCCCAGTCCTTCTGAGTTGGTATCAGTTTCGCTTTCTGACAGAGAAACCTACATTCCTTTTCCATATATGAAACTAATCCATGTTTGTATTACATTTAGATAAAAACAACAAAGATTGTAAGGGTAGTAGGGAATTGGGGAGTGAATGAGAAGATACAGGCAAATTCCATGGGTCCAGCTAGTCAAATATAAACTCTTGGTCTTTTGGGCCTTGAAGGAAAGAAAAAAATCTATGGCCTGGAGACCTGGTAATCCGTCCCTCAGACAGCAATTCCCTATCGCACTAGAAGGTTCTGAGGAATTCTCTGATGTCTGCAGCTTGAAATTTTCTGGTAGTGCAACACTGAAGAATGATTTACACAAAAAATATGACTTTAATCTTCAACATTTATTTTATTAAAATACCAGAAATAATACCTGGCATTGCATGGAGGGGGTGATGGGGGATAACTGCAAATATGACAAGTGTTTCCTACTGCTTTAGACCCCTCAAAAACAAAAAATGACCCCATCACTTATGACCCCAGTAAGTAAGAAAAAGTTCCCCCTAAAAAGGAAAAAAATTTGCCCTCGATTTTGATCCTTAAAAGTGAAAAGAAAAGACCCCCCCCCTCGATTTTTTTTTTTTTTTACAACTAATAGTGAAAAATTTTACCCCTCAGAATTTTGACCCCTAAAGTGAAAAAAAATTCCCTCCTCTATTTTGACGCCTAAAAAATGAAAAATTAAAGTTCCATCCTGATTTTGAAACCTGGAATCGAAAAAAAAAATTCCCCTTGATTTTGACCCCAAGAAAATGAAGAAAAAAAAATCATCCCCTTAATTTTGATCCCTAACAATGAAAAAAGAAAATTCCCCCAGATTTTGACCCCTTAAATAAAATCTTCCCCTCAGTTTTAACTCTTATAAGTGAGAAAAAAAATCACACCAAAACTTTTCTGATTTTGACTGCTAAAATTGGAGAAAAAAAATCTTCCCCTGGATTTTGACCACTGAAAGTGAAAGAAAATCTTTCCCCTCAGATTTTGATCCTTAGAATAGAATAAAACATCCACCCTCTTGATTTTGACTCTTAAAATTGAAATAAAATTTCCATAGATTTTGATGCCTAAAATTGAAAAAAAAAATTCCCCTCAATTGCTACCTTTAAGTGGAAGAATCCATTGTTACAGACAGAAAAAGTCAGTGTTCATTATCTAGATAGATTATTTGATTAAATCCATGCAAATTGACCAAACATAATGATTTTTGTTTATAATATTCATCTTGTATATATTTTGACTTTCAAAGCAAAACTAATCAATTTTTCTTTTCTTTTTTCCAGGTAAGTGAAAAATTGGTGGTGCAGAATCTTTTCAATTTTGGTTTGTATGAGCATCCATATCTTTCATTGTGTAAACGTCTGCTATCATCTTTTGTGACTGCAAATTGCGGATATCACCATGCATTGTTGGTTTTCCGTCAGTGTGGGAATTCTAGAAAAAATGCAGCCTCATCATATATTTTTTCTTGTATTCACAACTTTCCAGTCAATGGTCATGAATCCAGTTGTCATATTCCTTAAAGTCAAATGTTTATTAAATGATGTAAGATTTGAATTAACTCAGATGACAATATCAAGAC
>VCCN01006590.1:5980850-5994983 GCA_006491835.1 Architeuthis dux
TTCTACTCTCTCCACTCTCCTCTTTCTACTCTCTCCACTCTCTTCTTCCCCCCTCCATTATAGTTTTTCTTTCCTCCAGCCTTTCTAACTGCTGCTAACAGTTCTCTTGAAAAAGCATTTATTAATTTCAATGAAAATCTCATTACAAAAATGAATACAAACTCTTTATCGGAATCTAGATTTATCTCCTGTCTATCATTCTTTTTTTCTTTCCGTCAGCTTATTTCACTCTCTATCCATACTCGGCTCTCTTTCTCTATTATTATAGCTGTATGTGTGCATGTCTATATTTCTCTCCCTCTCATATATATATATAATGTTGAAATTGCTCGCTTTTTCCCTATGTATACACATGCACACATCACTGTCTTTTTGTAAGTTATAGATATTGTTCTCTCTCTAAAAACATTTTCCGTAGTAACATCTTAAATGCTTTAAGACTGTAAGACTTTTATAAATATAAACCTTTCTATATTGAAAGAGAAAACATATATCCCCCCCCCCCCAGCAACATATTTAGTGTTTAAAACTACAAAGCTTTCTAGACTATATATATAAATATATAACCGTATAGCCAGCTCAGGCATATACCAACTATGGAGTGTTCACGTCCTGTGGTTTAACTACTCAAGTCAGTCAAACTGTCGAATACTCCTATAGCTAGCTCTGGCCTCTTCCAGGGGGAGGAAACTCCTGTCAAACTTACGACCTTGGGGCCTTGCTCCTATTCGTGCCATCTTGGTGGACCATGTAGTATCTGTTTGCTCTGCCTAGGATCAGTGTGTAGTACCATTATCCTTTATTGATTATGAGGTGCCAACTTTCAAGCCCCTTCACTCTAGGTGAGAAGGCCTGATCCAGAGTCAAATGCCCCCATGGTATCCTGTGAGGATCGAACTCACTACACAGTAGTAATAGTCTGCCTGACTAGCTCACTAATAATTTCCCCATAGCAACGTCCCCAATGGCACACACATGTAACTACATACCTTTGTGTATATCTTCTCACTTGATTTGAAAGAAGCAGGAATGGGGAATTCTTTTTAAATTTATTTTTTCATATTGGTATAAAAAATAGAAATGATCAATACCATTTAATGACCCATATTGATGTTGTTGTACCAAAACTGTACTATATTTACCTTTGCCTCTTCACATTTCCCAATTTATCAGTTTTGCCTCTTAGTAGTCTCTATTCCTCCAGGTTTATGTCTATTATCTTAGCTTATAAAACTTTATTTATATCAATCTGTGTTTCAAGCAAACTACATCTTTATTTATGTTTCAGTCTGTTTGTTCAGTGGGTAAGAATGATTGAATTTGCCTCAAGCACAAATGAATCGATGGCGTATTTAGAGGGAGAGCAGGCGATCGGTCGCTCCCCTGAGCACATTCTTCAGAGTGGCGCCTTTTCAACAATATTTTTTACTCCCTTGTGTGATAAGTCGAAACATATTTTTTTGTTAGTCTTTTTTTAGACGAAAGAGGCTGTTATAGTTACTTCATACATTTTTATATTGCTTTGCTTTGTTTAGTTTTTATTTTAAATACAATATAGATTTATGAGCCTACTGTAAAACATTTTTATTGTTTTGATTTTAAATACAAAATAAAAATGTTAAATTATTTGGTACGTGTCCTGACTATGCCCCTGGCTGTAAGAGCTAGTTTTCAAATGTCAATGGGGTGGTAACCCTCTTCTTTCTTTTAGATAATTTTCCTCAATCTGTCAAGACACCTTGTATTTTTCTTGTACTGTCAAAATCCAGTTCATGAATGGAATTTTAAAAAATTATGAAAGTGAAAAAAATAAAATATATATTGGTCTGATTGTATCGACATTTACTGAGATTAGCTTAGTACAGCATGAGACCAAATGGGGAGAAATACTACTTGCTTGCCTTGAAAATCTACACTTTTTTTTAACATTAGCTCAAAAACTGGCCAATGGGGGAAAATAGTGAGTATGGTCTGCTTGCCTCTCTTGAAAATCAGCACTAAATCCTGTTTTTTCTTTAAAACCTGGGTTTGAATGAGGGTAAATATTTGAAAATCAGTGCTCAAAATCCTGAGATTATTTTAACCTGGGCTTGAACATTGGACAATCAATTGGCACTTAATATCCTTTTTTTTTTTCCTTCTTTTTTTTTCCTTCTTTTTTTTTCCTTCTTTTTTTTTCCTTCTTTTTTTTTTCCTTTTTTTTTCCTTCTTTTTTTTTCCTTCTTTTTTTTTCCTTCTTTTTTTTTCTTTCTTTTTTTTTCTTTCTTTCTTTCTTTTCACCTGGGATTGAATACTGGCACTGTTCTGAAATACCCAACCACCTATACAGCAAGAATACACTAATATTGATATTTACTTTGCGTAACTTTGGCTGGTACAAGGTCACAAATACAGGGTACCCATTGAGGATTGAACTCAATACAGTGGTATGTCTAACCATTGATTTAGGGCAAGGCAACCTATGTTGACATTTACTAAGCTTAGCTTTAGCCTGGCACAAGGCCACAAGTGTGTAGCATCAAATTTGGATCTTGTTCCATGGCAAAGCAACCAGTTAACTCTTAAATTCATAAACTGCTTGAAACCACTTGTAATTGACCGCAGAACTCTGCTATGAATTGAATAGAAAGATTTTTTTTAATTCACCAAATGGTCAAAGGGAGATAATTTTAATCAGGAGTTATTTCCCTTGAAATTGACATCCTATTTTCTTTATATGAATTTAAGAGTTAAAAACCCAGCTTATCAGATTCTCCATATTAAATAAGCAACCTTGATATTTACTAAGCTTAGTATGGCACAAGGAGAAATTAGAGTAGGAAGATTGTGTTGTGTCAATCCTTTAGATGGGTATGGCCTGCTTGTCTGCTTTGAAAATCAGCATTCCAAACCTTGGCTTTTAGCTGGGTTCTAACACCTACTTCTTGTACTGGTGGGAATTGTGTATTTTCCACCAGCACCTGTGGTCAGCATTTAAGCCCAGGTCAAAGCCATTTTTGAAGGCAAGAGGGCTCTCTCCATTTGAAATATTATTATAATCTTCCTATCTCCTATTTCATCCTCATCCAGCTTTGTGCTGGTTAGGGGTGATTGGATTCATGCCTTTCTTAAAAGATATCAATACAAAAGTGTCATTAGTAGCCACATTAGTACTTGAACTTCATTTCCAAAATTTGTTGCTCCCTCCCATCGAAGTTTGACTGCCCCTCTCTTTCAATTGATTTGTCGCTCTCTCTCTTGCTCTCTCTCTCTCTCTTGCTCTCTCTCTCTCTTGCTCTCTCTCTCTCTTGCTCTCTCTCAGTATTTTTTAAAACCGTCAATATAGGTTTCTTCAGTTTTCAAGTTTGTCTCTCTCGCTGGCTATCTCTCTATTGCGCGTACAGGCCACACCACAGCTAGAGGGCTGAAAATTTAAACATTTACTCATTATTATATCTAGAAAAAACTAAACAGGTTTTTAGTGGCGGGGGTTCAATTTGCAATGTAAGTTTATGCTAAATTGATCCCTTAGTTTGTTTCCAGCAGCATTCCTTTTTAGTGATCACTGCCCAACAAAAGCCGAGAGAAGTAACTTGTTTGTTGATCACCCCCAACACAGCATGCTGCGAAAAGAAGTTGGTCACATTATTCTCATTATTATTATAACTAGGTGCTTTGATGTAGTGGTTAGCATGCTAGTCTTGTAGATCATTACTGGAGCTTCATTCTCACTATATGCCTCATTGCCTTGTGCCAGACTATGTTAAGCTTTATAATTATTGAGTGACTAAACAGACCTGTCTACTCTATTTTTGTTTGTTGAAACTGAGTTATACAATTTTCTTAAATTTTTTGAAGGAAAGACTCAAACCAAACAAACGAGCCAAAAAGAAAAAAGCCAAAATTTTAACCTTGCTGTTCAATTTCATGATTCCGTGGTTTCTTAAACGCCAAACACTCTGCTTATCTAGGGTTACATTACTTGTTATTTGTATTACTGTATATATTTTATAGCCCTTGGCTGGGTAAAGAGAATCATTATTTATCTCTTCTTTCCTGTTCTCTCATTTCCTCTTGCTTTCTTCCCTTCCATTGACTCAGCATTGAAGTAATCTTTGGAATTGTTAGCAGCAAATCTCAGCTCATTTGCCAGTATCCATACCAGTTGTATTGACTTGATTTATAAAGTGCCAGGCCAGCCAGAAGTGGCTGGTTGCATATATGTCATAAACTGCTGGCCTTTAGCAGAGAAGAAATGTTAGCTCAATCTGTTTGCTTCTGACGTTATGGGGGGTAGATCTTCTGTATTAAACTGAGATATATATATACAGATGGATCTCCACTTTTAAAAAAATTAGACTAGTTTTTACCTTCATCCTAATTTTAGTTGTTTTTTTTGTTTTTTATGGAACTTATTAATTCGGGCCACTGTTTCTATGGCAACGAATAACAGCGCAATCAGAAATAAAGAGTAAGCCTTCAGTGAGAATCGAACTCACACCCTCATTGCCAGAGGGAGACTAGTTTACACCTAGCTGCTTTTACAAATTGGCCACAAAGACTTCATGGATTAGCAGAAGCTGATTTACACTTATAAACTCACTCCCTACAACCGACTCTCTGCACCATATTTGTTTTTGTTTTGTTTTGTTTTTTGTTTTTTTGTTTTTTTTACCTATGAGACCTAGTAGTCTTTTTTTATAAATCAATCTTTATTATTATTGGATGAAGTATTGTAAGACACCACTTTTAAAAAAATTAGACTAGTTTTTACCTTCATCCTAATTTTAGTTGTTTTTATAGAACTTATTAATTCGGGTCACTGTTTCTATGGCATTTGGAATGTAAACATATGTACTAGTCCTCTAGTCCGACCTTCTTTTTATTTATTATTTTATTATGCCTCTGGGCATCTCCAATTGTATACAATATTATATACAATATTTACACATCAACTTTAAAATAAATATTAAATTCATAAAAACACTTTTAAATGTACATAAATATAAACAATATTTACAATTTAACACAATATACAGATCAGATTCTATTGTAAATTTCATCTGACAGATCCCAAAAATGACCTTGTAAGTTCATGCTCTTTCCATAATTTTTAAACTTATTAATCACTGCTACTCACAATACTGGTTTATTGCTGTGTTTAGGTTATTAATGTGTTCTGACATTAATATGTATCTATGTATTTATCTATGGGTCCGTACTTTTCCCAGCCCTAACCATTCATAGTAGAAACTTGATATTTTGCACACACACTCTCCTCAATGAGTAGGGACAATGTTTTTTGAAAATACCTCTGCCCCAAATAGGTTTTTAGAGGGGGGTTCAATATACAATATAAGTTTATGCTAAATTGGTCACTTGTATTTTTTTTTTAAATTCAGACCTTTTTTTAGTGCTCACAGCCCAACAAAAAATGTAACTTATCACCTCTTTTTCCAACTTTTTAATTGATCACCTCCAACACAGCATATATGGGTGGTGGTGATTCATAATTTCCCTTAGAATGTCTAAATTATTTTAAAAACTCTCTACACTAGTGCTATTTTTAACATGACTATGACTATTAGTCTTTTAATCCGACCAACATTTGATCAAAATATTTTATTCACATTTACTATTTGTCTGTGTTTCTATCAATCCATTCTACAGCTACAAGTCTTGTAGTTCAATGATATGCGCTTATGTTAAAATGTGTCATAATTATTTACTCATTTTAAAATGTGTCATAATTATTTACTCATTTTAATCTGGCACAAGGCTATAAATGTCAGGCAGTCAGTGAGGATTGAACTTACTACACAGTAGTAATGGTCTGTTAGGCTAGCTTACTAACCATTGTTCTATGGTAAGGCACCCTTGGAATTCTGGTCAGAGATAGCTAGATTTATGATGTTTGCTATGTTTAGCTGTCTTTCTCTCTCACTATTGATATTTACTAAGCTTAATATTCCACAAGGCTATATGGGGGGTAAATGGCAGTAAGAAGATTGTGTTGCTCCAGGCCTGCCTTGAAAATCAGCACCCTGGCTTTTTTGCCTAGGCTCAAATTCTGACTTCTGGCACCAGTGAGTAATATGGAATTCTCTCAGACATGGGGTAAGCTACAAATAGTGATATTTATGATATAAATTGATATAAACATAAGGTGAAAAACTTGTGTGTGTGAGAGAGAAGATTCATTGCAATTCTTGGGATCATCAATAGCTTAATATGTTTAACAATAACCACTCAACAGCTAAATAAATGGATAAATCTGGTCACAACAGATTATATATATCAGGGGCAGATTGAGCCTGTTGAGCTGACTGTCTTCCAAAATAGGGGGTCTGGGTGGGAGGGTCTTGAAGGTTGTGACGTGTTGAGACGAAAAGATTTAAAACTCAGAAGGTGCTCAGAAAACAGTATAAATAAAAAATTTTGGAAAGATTCTGTGGGTCTTCCCGAAGACCCCCTGGATCCGCCCCTGTATATATATTTAAATCCTCAAAACAGTTCCATGGTAAACTACTGATGATCCCCACAAGCAAATATCACTTATAAGATCCAATTCTGTATAAAACATAAATCTCTTTGAACATCTTTCATTAACAGTTATTAGTGAATAATTGATTTCTGTATGTAAGATCTCTAGTTAAAATTTCCTTAGTAACATCTTAAAGTGCTTTAAGACTGCAAAACTTTCTATACTAATAAAAGAAAAAAATTTCAGGAACATCTTTAGTGCTTAAAGCTGCAAAGCTTTCCAGACTATATACATAAAGAGAGAGAGAGAGACTTGCCTTATGACTGTGATAGTTTCATATTTCATCAGTGTTCAGGCCCAGGACTTTGATGATTTTCAAGGCAGGCAGGTAAGCCCTCCCACTTAGAAGATTGTTGCAACACAATCTTTCTCTCCTTTTGACCTTGTTCAACATAAGCCAAGCTTAATAAATAGTTATTAGAAGCCTAGCTTAGTTTTGAGGCACCAGTGAGAAACTCACTACACACAGTAGTAAAGATCCTTTAAACCAGCCTGCTAACCATTACACCATGATGAGACATCCTAAGCTTAATGAATACCTGTATTATACAAGTGTATGTGCGTGTGTACTTATGTAAGTAGTATTTTGTAGAGATGTGAATTTATATATTTGTTTGTGAACTGAGGATATCACTTTCATAGTCCTACTCTCAAAAAAGGCATGAACCCACCTTCCCTGCAGGGTGATAGAGTGAAGGCAATGCTGCAAAAGTTCTTTCCAAAATTTACATTGTCATTGAATTGCTAAGTCACTTTATTTACTAAGCTTCGTTTAGTCTGGCATAAAACCACAATATCTTTCTGACGGTCCGTTCACTCTTTTGAGTGGAGGCCGGGGAGGAAAGGTAGGTTTCTCTGCCAGTCCGTTCACTCGACCTCCCCTCGAAAGATTGAACGGGTTTTGTGCAGTCCGTTCTGTTTTTATGGGAGACCGTCCTTTCTGTCAGTGAGGGAGGGAAGGTCTCCCTGCCAGTCCGTTCACTCTTTCGAGTGGTGGAGGGCGAGCTTTCCCGCTAGTCCGTTTTTCGAGTGAGGTGAGGCCGGGTTGGCAGGCAAATTTCTGCCACTCCGTTTTTCGAGTGAGATGATGCCGGGGTGGCAGGCCTTTCAGACCACTATCATTTCTAAATAAATTCGCTTATGAGTAACACATTGTCTTTCTGACTGAATTTTAGAAAGTAGTAAATATATTTTACTATCTCTTGCATTATGATAGGAATAGACTGCGACAGACCGACTGAATCATGTACGGACGGATGGTTGGATCCATTTGTGATAGGGAGATATTATCAAACTGTCAGACGCAGTTTTTTTTTTCTCTTTCTATTTATTTTGCTTCCACCCTGCAACACATCTTTCCCCATTCGTTACCAGCTGTAAATGTTTAGTTTATAAATCTGAACACATCTGGTCATTTATTTGTTTAATGTTCGTTTTTTTTTAAAGCCATGAAACAAGACTCCCTTCCCCTTGTGTTGACTCTATCCTTCTTTTTTGGTTAGGCAAGGGGCAAAAAATTGATTTGATTTTATTTCTTTCCTTCTTGATATCTGAAAAGCTTCTTTGCAACAAATAAGGATAGTAATAATAATAATACTGTTGAAAAAAAAATCATTGGTTGGGGTTTTTACTTCATGTTTGTGTAGTTGTGTAGCAGTCGTTGGTTGATAAAAGCTCTTTATAAAATTGATCTGTCTCTCTCCACGCAAGCTGTCTTTGTTTTCTTACATTAGGGTCTCGGATAGCCGAGATACCAACATAAAGAATGCGAAATAACGTATTATTTCTATGTACTTCTTTTCCATTTTTTTTATATTGTGATTTATGACAGAACATAATAAACGGAAGACTCTTCAAATCTATGCGGACAACAGACTATACTTAGACGAAATTGACTTTGTCTCGGCTGATATTTTCAACACTTTTTGTTATATCATTCAGATTGAAACGATCTGTCAACTCAGTAGAATCTCACGATTCTACTCCGACAGACGTGAAATTTACCCTCCTAAGAAAAAGGGGAAAACATTATCGTGTTGAATTCGTCTTTGAAATCTTAAACCTCTTTAAACCTTTCTTCTGGCTTGCTACGGATTAAAGGTTTTAGAATTATGAACACTGAATCAATAGTTTAGCTAATCAGATGCCACAATAAACCATTTTTCTTGGTTCAGACTAGTATATTTATTGGCCTAAAAGATGTTTGCTAGTATAAGTATTTTTTTCATGGGGATGACGAATTTTAGCACGTTTTATCATTTTTCATGATACATCTCGAATCTTTCATACGTGTCCTCTCATTTTTTAAAAACCGTTGCACTAGACGACCCCCAAATTTGTATGTTTTAAAAGTGTGTCTTATACACCAGAAAATATAGTCAACACAAAAGGCTATTTAGATACTTGTTTATTGTTTCAGTTGTTATAGTCTATTTATGATCGTTATCGCTTTCTGTTTTGGTAACAACTTTGGGTGGGTAAGGATATCTGCGCTCAGTTATGCTTGCTTGGTAATAATACTCACCCATTTCGTCTTAGCAAGACACTAGGATGGCAGGTTATCTCAGCATTGGAGGACGGCTGTGTAAATGTTATCAGAAATAACACCCGAAAACATTGGGATTGCAGCTTCTGGCTGATGACAGTTCAACAGTGTTGTATTTTGATCATGATGATTCTCTCCCTGTGATATCACCGATAGGATTTATTAAACAAATACATCACAACTTTCATTGACTCTAATGATTACATTGCACACACAGTTGACATTGCAACTTCTGGTGGTTGATAAATTAAAAATAATCACAGCCAGAGGGTGGAGGTGGGGCCATTTGGCCTGGTCTTATGATTTTGAGGGGACCTATTCCAGACACCTTGTTCATATTTTTTTGAATGGTAGATTCAAGGGGACAAGGTAGTGGTAGATATATACATGAATTTAAAATTATATAACAATATTGCTCAGATAAATATAACAGAATTTTTAAAAAAACAAAAAAACCTTCAAGGCCCTTAAAATCTTTACGAAAATGTTTATTTATCTTAATTTCAGTAGTGATATGCCCTGAAACGCAATTTTCAAATTTGGGAAGACAGTCAACTCAACAAGATCATATACAAAACTTTTGAAACATGTTTTAGACTTCTAGACAACACTTAATTTCAGTAGCTGCAATTTTAGCCAATCTTGGATGCATAATTTTCAAAGATTTTCTAAACCCCCCCCCCCTAAAAGACACTGCCCCAACATTTTGGAAGACGATCAACTCAAAGGCTGGATCCGCCCCTGCACTACATGTACATTTACATATTAAAACCGTACATAAAGTCATATGCATTTAGCATTGATTACAAAAATACTTCATGAGCAATTTGAAAAAGGGAGGGTGGGGGGCCTACTTTCCCCATGTGGCCCGGGCCTACAGCCGGTTCTGCACGGCCCTAATCACCGCTATATTTTAGCACCAATCGTATTCGAACCTGGTATACAGTAAGCAAGCTAATGCTACTAACAGTGACTTGATTCGTGAGACCCTGGAAAATATAGGTATTTATGGCTTAGGATTTGTACTATAAAATATCCAAATAGATGTAACCATAGTTCCCTCTAAGCTGTGCGTGTGTGTGTGCGCACACTCAGGTTTTGCAACCAGCGTACTAAGGAAATTAATGTGTGCACAAAAGATTTCAAATTCTGTAAATAGCTTACTGAGATTTTATTGAAAAAATATTGATTCCCTATGAGGAATTCAAAAGTGTGCACATACTTTTGTCACAGGAAAAAAATGTGCACAACATAAGGTTTTTGTGCCCACTGACTACAATTAGAGGGAACATTGGATGTAACACATCTAATATAGAAGAGGCTCTCATAGTTCATTACCATTCTAAGTAACGTTTTGACTGTTGAACTCATTCGTTGTTGCTTTTGTTGTTACAACAAATTTGGGGGCAATTCATTTTACGACCTTCTTTAGGTCTATGCAGGTTATCCCTCACTTTTCGAAAGTTTGTTTTATGCCACTTTTTTGCTTTTAAGAAAAAAAGTAAAAAATAGTGTTCATTGTTTGTTTTGCAGAAAGTTATTATAGAGGCAGCGTACACTGGTCTCCTGTATCTGCCAACACCCCAACCTCTGATGACTCAGCCATTTTTTTCCCGCCCATATAAATTAATAGTAATTGCTTCTTGACTTTGTCATTTCGGCTTATGAACTCAACTTTTGGTTAGCAGGGAGAACCTATAATCCATATGGAAAGAGATTAGGAGGGGCTCCCCTCCCCCCCCATAGAGCCAGTGGTCTGAAAGCTCTACACTCTAAAAGTATGCTACTTTGGAATTAATACCAGAATTTATTTTGTAAAAGAACTTTAGTTCGTTAACTAAATACTTTGGGTTCAAAAGCCAAATTATGTGCTCTGAGAAAGTTCTTAAGACACATGAAAAGAAAGCTTAAAGCTTTTTGAAGATTAGCAAATGCGACATACACCTGAAGAAGGTTGGAGATTGTACTAGCGGAAATATGATCAAATCAACAAAGTTGATGATGCTAATCTGAATAATAATATCTCATCTTAGACTTTTAGGCAATACTAGGAAGGCAGGTGAATGCACTGGCCAAAATGTTGTGACCAAAAGTTAAGGAGAGTATTCTAAATAATTTCTGGGATAATGACAATGCTTCATCTCAAAAGTTTAAAGAACACTTGACGTATGGTGTTTTTTGCAAATGCTGCAGTTTTTAAATCATGTAAGTAATATAAGTTAATTAAAGGAGTGAAAGATAATGTAACAATTAAAAAAACAATCAAAACTCATTGCGATTGGAAATATTGTTCATAAGAAAAAAATAACAATAATAGCATATCATCTTTTTGTTTGTTTTTTGCTGTGTGCTGCATTTTTAAAAATACATTTCATCTTTGCAGATTTAGAATTATTGATTGAAGACAAATTTCATGGATTTCTGGAAGTTAGCATTTTAAGATATTTTTGTCTTTGCAAAGAACAAAGAATGTTGATAACAGATTATTAGGTTATTGTTTTTTTGGCATTTTTTAATTAATTCAAATAATGTACTACTGTACATTGATTAAAATCTTCAATGCTTACTTAGATTTTCTTTTTTTCTTCTGTTTTTTGTTGTTCTTTAATTTTTGTTTTCTTTTGAATTTTGTAAGTTTTTTTCTGTTATATCTTTTTTCTTTCTTTTTTCTTTATTCTTTCTTTATTCTTTCTTTGTTCTCAATCTGTTTTGTTGTATTTTCTTTTTCCTTTCCTTTTCTTTTCATCTTTTTCTTTCCCTTTTTCCCTCTTTCTTATTTTCCTTTTCTTTCCCCACTCTTCTCATTTTCTCCAATTTTGTTTTCTTTTTTGCTTTCATATCTAAAAAACCATTTCATTTCCGAAAAAATTAAAACTCTGAAAATCAAACTATAATTATAAAATTAATTGACCAAAATGAAAAGGCTCATCAAAGTTTGACTTGTATTAATCAAGTTTTCAAAAGAATCTAAAATATTATTGATTCTAATTACAGGAAGGAAAACAAGCAAGTCTCTGTGGCTAACTCTGTGAACTTTTCAAAATATAGGAAATTTGGAAACCCCCCCCCCACTCATCCAAATAAGGATTAGAATGCATATTCCTTATCAGTTATCCTTGCTTATTAGAAACCATCAACCAAAACTGTCAACATAGGTTTCTTCAGTTTTTAAGCTGGTCTGTATATATTGTGCATAAAGGCTGCATCAATAGAGCTAGAGGGCTGAAAATTTAAACATTTACATTATTTTCTATAGTTTTGAGAAGGATCATTAACATGCAAATGGTTCTTTTGGCAATTGAAATCCTTGTTGTTTGTGTTAACACAATGTTTCGGCCAATGCACTACATGTCAACTAAATGCATTAGTCAGACCAGTGTGGATTTCAACCTGATATGGCTTCCGCTGCTCAACAGACCCAAACCCAACAAGACAAAGACACAGAAACACCCAGGCCTTATGTTATAAGGGTTACCCCCTTTAAAAATAAAAACTTCTGTTTACTCCATCACACTCGGATTTTTATACCTGAAGAAGGCCAAAGAATAAATCGGCCAAAACATCTTAACAACACAAACGACAAGGAGTTCAATAGTCTGAAGAACCATTTGAATTTACAGTATTATATTATATCTAGTAAAAACGTTTTGGGGGTTTCTTTTGTAAAAATGTTTTTGTGTAAAATAAACTAGCTGAAAACCCTACAGGAGGAATTTTCAGCTAGTTAATTTTAGACAACAAATATTTATTTTTTCAACATAACTTCCTTCACATATTAGGAAAAAGAATTACAAATACATTCAAGTATTTTCACTTAATTTTTTGCTTAGTCTTTTCTTCATCTTTTTATCACAACTTTTGACTGTTAAAGTAGTAAGAATAAAGTAGCTTCCAGTGAGACATATCCCATATTTTGGGAGCTTGTCTTTCATGGACAATACCATAATCAATTAAATCATGGAAGCCAATGGTTTGATAAGGCACAAATCTCCAGTCATATTGCCACCTCCCTATGCCAAATCTTCACACTGTATTGTTCGTACTACCTCATAATAGTTTTAAATTATTCGAATTCTAAGATGAAGTATTTTCATGATTTATTTTTTGGTTAGTCTTTTCATCTTTTCAAATGAATATATTTGTTTTTAAGGTTAATTTTGGATTATTTGGTATTATTTGTTTGTTTTTTTTATTTAAAAAATTTCTTTATCTAGATATTTAAAAAGAAATTTTTAAATTGTGCTTTACCTGACAGGGGATGTCCTGCCCCCCCCCCTACACCTGCAAGCTCCTAGGATACGGGATGCGAGTTCAAGTCTTATTGGAAGCTGCTATTTAATTCTCACTTTGCTCTGCTTGCTTCAATGGTCAGAGGATATTTGACCTAAAACGTTTGGATAAAAAGATGAAGGAAAAAACTAGCCAAAAATTGACAATGAAAAAGAGATTATCCTGTAGGTTTCATTTGACCCAGTCTGAATAATTCACAAAGTCAGGTCCAAGGGAGGTAATTGTAAACATTTTATTTATTTAAAAAAATTATATTTGTGCTGTCTAAATTATTGTTTGGCTTAATTAGCATTTTTAAAATATAAGTGGTTTAAGTAGCAGTGAGGAGATTCTAATGTATTCTTCCCAAGGCAAAACTTAGTAGTAAGGTTCACCTTGATTCTCCTTGATGTCATATATATCTATCTACCATAAGAATTTATTTGATCTTATTTTTTTGGTAAGGGATATAGGGGTGAAAAGCGTCCACTGAAATGACTCTCTTCTCCCACCACCTCACCATTTGCCATCTTTCTATCAGGCAGCTTCTCTTCAGCAAGAATTTCAACCCACGCTAAAGTCTTTACAAATTTAACATTTCAATATTTTACACCCCTTTCCCCATCCCCACCAACATCCAACTCCACCACCCCCAGCATCTCTGCTATTTCAACAAATACTTACTCATTACTATTTTAAAATCGTTTCTACCTTTCCACTTCATAGATTTACTCTCCTCTTCCTCCCCCCTCGGTGCCTGACAATCTCTCACCCTCTCTCTATCTGCCAACTCCCC
>VCCN01006590.1:6012600-6027270 GCA_006491835.1 Architeuthis dux
TTTACTTTGCACTGATATCATTGAAAAATGCATGAATCCACTTCTCCCTTTGCTCTGTCCCATCATCAGATATTTTGAAAGAATGTCTCATTACTGGCATGCCACAATGGTTGACGGAGAAGAGTGACTGAGTAGTGCAAATTACTCTCCTATAACTGTCCAGGCAGTAGCAGTAAAAATCTGTTATAGTCAACTTTGACAGGGACAAATTTAGTGTGTGGGTTCCATCCTTTACTGGATCACCTTATTGTGGCCTTGTGCCAGACAAAGCTAAACATACTAACTATCTATAAACCCAACTTTGATTTATATACATTTATAGTGCAATTTTCAGATGCTATTCTTTACAGTCAGATGCACTTCCAGTCTCCTATTATCCAGGGTTCATAGTCCAATGTTTTTTTTTGTCTGGGAAAGGTTATCAAGTACTGTAGAGCTTTACAAAGAAAGATCACTCAGTTCTATGAAGATATTACTTCTCCATATTAAGGACTTGCTAGACTTAGATTATGTTTAGCTACATTGAATAGTTAAACTGACAAACATTATCAAAGACTGTACAGCCCTACAGACTTCATTGTTCAGAAAATAATGGTTTTAAATCAGAATAATGAATAAAATTTAAACAAAAACAAGTGCAAAAAGAAACTAATGGCTGCCAAATGCAATAAAAGGTGGGGGGAGGGAACTTGAAGTAATTGACGAAATCTGAGGTCTTTTGTGAAACTCTAGTATAATTCACTTCTGATGTAAAGACTGAAAAAGACTTGTTATGAATTTATGGCAGGGAAAAGATCTCCAAATAAAATATATAAAAATTTCTAAAAAAATAACTGGTGCAAGGTCGGGAAAGAGAACCATGGTAAATAAAAATACAGGAATACCTTGACTAGTGCGGTTTTGATTAGTTTTGCTGTAGTACAGTGAAGGTGTTGCTGTACAAATTAATGTAACTAAGTATAAGCTGAAAAAAAAAAACCATTAAATTATAATAAGACCTTGAACAGTGCGGTTTTGAATAGTACGGAAGATTTTGGAACAAATTAACAGTACTAATCAAGGTATATCTGTAAATAAATACTAATAATAATTTGAGAAGATTTGTTGCATTAGGCTTTGAATTTCATTTAAATTAGTGTGTGGTGTGCATGTGGGTGTACCTTTTTTGTTTACTACTTATAGAAATTTGTAGATAGGTTGGAGTTTATTTATAATTACCGGGATAGATATTTAGTCTGGCACAGGGCCACAACAGGAGGGAGGGAGTGAGAAAAACCCAGTGAAGAGTGGGTAGGGATTGCCGGTCTCAAAATTAAGCATTTGAAATCCTGGCACAATCTCGGCCTCAAAGCAAGCTATACATATCTGTTTGCGATGAGGAGTGTTTTTGGAAATTAGTCCCCCACCAAAAGCTAATGTTCATAATTTTAAAGTATGGAAACCTAAAAAAAAGAAAGTTGCATTTTCTTTTTCTCACTGAAAAAGACCCAAGATGCTGGGTCTTTTCCATTAGCCCCAATCATGAAAACGAAAACTCTAATCCTAACCGTAACCCCCAACCCTGGAGGCAGGGGGACTAACACTGGTTATGAACATTTTGGTTTGGTGGGGACTAGCAAAAAAGCCCCAAAATGCTATTCTAATTTTTCTGTATTTCAAACTTTTGACTTCAAGTGGAGCTACAACAATCTGACAACTTGACTGATCTGGAACGTTTGGGAAAAAGATTGAAATGTTTTGATTATTCAAGATCAAATTGCTATTAAAATTTGGCCCCAAACTAACACTACAAATTGAGTTTCTAGTTGGCAAGAAAAAGAAAATGCAATGTAAATTTTATTTTTTTTTCTCCTTTTTAGGCTTCCGTACTTTAAAATTATGGACATTAGTTTTGTATGTGTAGGCTGTATGAAAAGCCCATTAAAAATGTATTTACAATAAAAAAGAACTGCAAACAAGATAATGAGAATATAAAGACAGTTCCCAAGGGAACAGAAACACTAAATACCTTGTATCTTGAGAAATACAATCAGTCTCTTTTTCTCAATCTATTTGTTTTGCTATCAGTGTTAGGCTCCCCTGTTTGTCGCCGATATGAAATAGCTTACCAATTTTTGTTCAGACAATCTAATCTCTCCTTCCCATCTTTGTTGTTGACACAACGTTTCGGCCAAATAATTCTACGGCCTTCTTCAGGTGTAAAATGTAATATCCGTAAGGAAAGAGTCTCGTTTATCGGTCTCTTTCTCCGGTAGTGCAAAGCAAGAAAACATTATCAAACAGAAAATTTAAATGTTAACCGCAATGCTTGTGAATAAGTTATTCTTTTTTAGCATACCTTGCAGTACTGCTTGTTCCTTAATTTTAACATGTAACAGTTATCATTTTCTTTCTTTGTTAAACAAAGAATTCTGTCTTGTGTCTCTGTTGAGCAGAGAAGAAAATTATGGTCATTAATATACCAACAATATTATACTTTAAGACTGAGTAGGCTTAAGCCTAGGGAGCCATAGCTAACAGAGGCCTGGAAAAATTCTGGGATATTCATATTTTTCTTAATTTTATTTTTGACAGGACCATAGCCAGATTAGCCTATATGCAAACTATGCTATGGCATAGGGTCCAAAATAAATAGAATTTTATCACTACTACTACAGGGAAAATGAATTAAACAATAAAACTGTCAAAATAAGAACATTCCCTGATATGAAGTCTGAGCACTCACTATAATTGTTAATGATATCTTAAAAAACTTAATAAAAATGTCCTAACAAATATCTCTTTAAAAAATGGAATGAATATATTACACATTAGCACATAACAATCCACTTTATTCACACGATTGACAGATCGCATTACTTACTTAAAATTATACACGAAAGAGGTGGGGGGAGAAGGATGGTTCAAGATGGGGGGCCCCATATTGCTAATAGCCTAGGGGCCCTGGTATAGGTTAATCTCAAGAGTAATTAGTATGCAGGAGTTTAAACCTTCATATCTTAATATTTACTAATCTTACCCAAGTTCAGCACAGGACCAAATATGGTCAGTAGCAAGGTTTTACAGGGTGGAGTTGTTAGCCACCACGCATGACCCTCCTCCTTTATCCGGGCTTGTGACCAGCTATGGCAACAGCCAAGCTGTAGGTCTTTTTTCAGTAACCCTCTCTTTGCTGGACTGCCTTACTGGGCTAAAGGGCTCCAACTGCCCGGCTATTTACCCATAGCTGGAGGGAGAAGTGGATCATGCCTTTTCCAGGGGCTTTAGTGTGAAGTGAACGTAAACAGCCTCAGTTGAAACTCAAACTTGGTCCGCCAATTCTGTTTGCCGGTAACCATTACTCCACTCCACACCGCCTATCATTGTAAGTCTAATATGTTAATTTTCTGTGTCCCAACTTCAAAGCAAGATAATGTTGTGGTTTCCATTTACAGTGGATCATGAATGTTTTGATTGGGACTTGACAGTAATTGCATTGATAGCATTTATTTTATCCGACCATTCTTATGTAAGACAAAGCCCTTGTCTATTTCTGTACATAGAAATATCTGAAGGCTTTATATTGAAGCTTAAGGATTGGAAATGTTGGATTATTATAAAAGAGAAAATTTGTAACTGTAGCAAAGAAGTTCGACACATTTGCATCAGCGTTTCGCTTGCGACAATTGCAGAAGAATTTTTACATCCGGGTGTGATACTCGTCTCTGTGATGCCGTATGTTATGATCTGATCGGCTGGCGTAACATCCAGGTACATGACTGATTCCCATTCTGATAAAAAGGCTGTTGCGGAGAAAGAAATCAGAAGGCTTCTCTGCTGACTACAGTAGTATAACAATTGGTTTGTGATAATTGCGGTGTTGTTGTTACGCTATGTTCCTTGCGGATTGTGTTCCAGTGTTGTGGTCAGCATGTTACTTGGGAATGTGTTGGAATTTTGTAACGAACGTGATAACTTTATTTTTGGAGGCTTGGCCAACTTGAGTTGTCCCAATAGGAATTTTCTGAGGTGTCCCATTTTGAGCAGCGACATTAGACTACAATTATTCTTTAAGATGTTTTACTTCCCCCTTTCAATAATGGGCTTAAAATCTTTCTCCATCAACCATTGTGGCATACCAGTGATGAGACATTTTTTTGTTGATATATCTGGTGGCGGGATAGTGTGCATCATCATATTTCCTCATTTAGACACTGTGCTTTTAGAGTGTCTTTACATATGCTGATAATGTTGACATATAAAAAACATGAACTCCTTTTTATTTCTCATTTTCTTTTGTATCGGCATGGTAGATAAACATAACATTGTCTCAATATTTAGCCATGAATTTCTAGAGAATTTTTTTTTCTTTTATTGGCAAATAGCAACCGTTTCTGAATGGAAAAATTAGGTAGTCTTGTTACATGGGCTATATATTTTAGATATTGTATTTCGCAAAAATCAGATATTGACATTGTTTTTTTATGGTTCATAGGTCTTTGTTTGAATATCTAAAGGACCAATCTAATTCGCCAATTACCTCGGTAGCAATCTGGATTCATGTGTTTTCCAAGGGCCAAGGTTAAGTGAACATAAAATGCCTTCTTTTTTTTTTTTTGACGACTTTATCCCCCCCCCATAACAAGAACAACAAGAACTAATCCTCACCTAATTCAGAGGAGTAAACTCTTCACTATCTGTCTATCACGTCACATTAAACTGAACTGATATATAAAATTAACATTTCCCATCTGTGATTTGAAATCACAACAGTTATTGCTAGGCAGCTCTCTTACCAACTGAGCCAAACTGACAAGTTTTATATATCTTCGAATTTAGTTATTATATATACAATACAAAAGTTGCAGTAATCATCTTCAGTTGGAATAGAAGTAGGAGTGGAGTTTGACCCTGCAGCAGCCAGGTTTGTTATGTTTTTTTTAATTATTTTAGTTTAGTAGCTTTTACTATTATTAGACACTGTCAACCAAAATTGTCAATAGGTTTCTTCAGTTTTCAAGTTGGTCTGGCTGGCTATGTATGTATGTATCACGAGTACAGGCCATACCAATGGAGTTAGAGGGCTGAAAATTTCAACATTTACTCCTTATGTCAAGAAAAAATTTTTTTTTTTTTTTTTTTTTTTTTTTAATACCTCCCCAAAATAGGATTTTAGTGGGGGAGGTTCAATTTGCAATGTAAGTTTATGCCAAACTGATCACTAGTTTATGTCCAGTAGCATTCATGCTTGTTTGTTGAAGAGTCAGACTTTTTTAATGATCACTGTCCAACAAAATGCGTAACTTATTCATTAACTGCGAATGACTGAAATTTCAGTCATTGAAGTAATAGTAATAATTATTACTCTTCACCATCTGCCACAGAATCTTTATTTAAAAGTGAAGAGTGTTTGTACAGATATTCTTATTTTTATTGTGTGTGTATATCTGTGTTTGTGTGTTTACATGTGTATATGTGCATACTTTCGATTCTATTTCGTAAATCTTGAATCAGATCATTAATCATGAATTTAATGTACTAAGCTTTGACAGAGTGGTTTGCCAAGGTAGAGAGACAGCAGCTGGTCGTCTGTCTGGGAGGCAAGTGGATATTATTTCTGTGTCCAACTTATCAGCTTACCTTCTCTCCTTCTGTGGTCAGCTACTCTAAGAAGGCAAACAAAAAAAGGCAGACTGTGACCCTTGTACAATTATCTTGAGTCTTCCATATTTTTCAAGTTGTAACCCATTGCAAAACTAGCAGCTACTACTATGCTTGTGTCCGCTCGGATGGTGTAATGGTTAGCACATCTGCCTCACACGCAGAAGGTCTTGGGTCCGATTCCTGGTAGAGTGAAGAATGTGGAAAACTCTTCCTTAGGAAAAATTTCCCTGTGCACTCAGCAGCTAATTGAGTACACTCTAAGCTGCGTGATTAGGGTGGAGGTGTACCTTCAGTGGACTGCCAAGGGAGTGGTGATAAAAACTTGTAAGAATAAAGTCCTGGTCTCAACCAGACTCGAAACTTGCAAGGATCACTAAGCTGACACATGCATCAGAAACTGGGTCTTCGTCACCGGGTGTATACTCCATTGGGAGTTGTCTCTTAAGAGACGGGACACTTTTCTTTTTACTACTAATTTGGAATTTTGATTCCTAATTTTGGAGTTCTAGTAATGCTTAATGTTAATCTATATATCCAGGGGCGTGGCTGAGAGAGGGATAGGGGACGATTTTAAATCATCCCCTGTGCCCCCAATGGAGGGGAGCCCCTAAAAGCTTTATGAATAGTAGTTCACCTACATTTCTACTATCATTATACAATAACAAATCTCACTAAATGTTGGAAGGAGGGGCCCCATGGCCTCTAAATCTCAAATCACGCCTATGTATATATCTTTATTTACTAGGTGCCAGGTGACATGATGTTTACTAGCACAAAAAGCGAAATTGACAAACAAATTTCACTTTGCACTAATGTCTTTGGAAAAGGCATGAATCCACTTCACCCTGTGATCTGTCTCATTGTCAGATATCTTGACCAGATGTTTTGTCATTGGTATGCTATAGTGGTTGGTCAAGAAAAGAATGGGTGGGTTAGCACTTGGGAAACCACTCTCCCATAATTACCTTATCTGTCGAATTAGCAGCTGGTGAAAGGCGTTATCTGATTATTGTGTGCAACTGGTTTTCAGTGTGGCTTAAACACCTGGTGCTGATAGGAGATACGCAACTACCCCAGACATGAAATAGGCTCCTGTGTGTGTATGTCGCTCTACCATAAGTATTGAGCATTCTCCGAAAACTATGGTCTACTGATGACTACGGGTTACGTATATATATATAATCTCATCATCATCATCATCCGTTATAAGTCCACTGCTGGACAAAGGCCTTTCCCGTCGCCTTCCATGACGACCTATCTTGTGCTAACCTCTGCCACATCTTACCAGCAAACCTTTCTATCTCGTCCCTCCATCTTGTCTTGTCTTGTCTTTTCCTACTTCATTTACTGTCCCATGAACACCAATCGGTTAGTCTTTTCCCCCATCTATTGCCATCTCTTCTTGTTAGGTGACCAGCCCATCTCCATTTTTGCTGCTTAATTAGTTGTATAATATCCTTCACTCTAGTCTTCCCTCTGATCCATGTTGATGTTTTTCTATCTCTTAGAGTTATCCCTAGCATTGCTATTTCCATGGCTCTCTGCTATTCCGAGTTGGTTTTCAACTCGTTTGGTTAATTTCCATGTTTCGCATCCATAAGTTAGAGAAACGCACAAGAGAACATATGTCCGGATCCAATGTATATAAATGTTGTCCAAACAATATATTACGTCAAGCACTTTTGACTGTACGCTCAGCCATTTTCAAGATTGTGAAAACTGTAATGTTATTGTTTTGCACTGTTCAAATAGTGTCCAAATTAAATTGGGCGTGAGCCATTGGTTGGTCGAGGTGGCATCACAGGGGAAGTGGTAGGCAAATGCATACACATACCCCTCCAAATTCCCATACGCCAAATTCTTGTCAACAACACCCGCATAATAAAAAAGATCAACTGCAAAAAAAGGCTTGCGATACTGGAAGCACCCATAATAAAATTATAAAACCCAACCCTCAACAAAATCTCTTTTGGCCATGGAATTTTAAATGTATTCAATAACTAAACAACCAAAACTCCCCAACAAAGAATGCATTCACCTACCACTCGTCCTGTGGGAGTTTGACCAAGTGCTTATTCACCTACTCTCTTTTCTGGCAACCATTGTGGCACACAACATTTTCTCAAGATATCTTGTGATGCAAAAGAGTGCATGGAGAAATGGATTCACGACTTTCCCAAGGACATTAGTACAACGAGGAACCCACACATGCGCACACACAGTAGTTTGAACTCTCATCTCATATATAGTACTGATTTAAGCCAAACTCTTGTTATATGGCCATATACTGCAGAGTAGATCAAACTTAGTATTATTGGCTTAGGAAACCAGCATATTTCTAGCAAGTGATCTTAAATTACACAAGTTAATTTAAAGGCTAAAATGACTATAAATCTCATTTTGTGATTTAAGAACAAGATAAGGACAATGATTTCTATTTTTCTTTTGATAAAGGTCTATATGCCTGTGTCTGATGTTATTAAAATTATGTATGCCTCTTATTGGTATCTATGGGTGCATAGGCTTGAATTACATACATTTTATGTGTCTATCCATAAAGACCCACAGGCAGGTATTTGTCTAACAAAACTGGAACATGCATTTTTTAATATATTTTTATATAAACAAGCACTGGAAGATGAAATATTTTTATCGAGGCTTCATGCTGAGGACATAAAAACTTATCCACCAATAAAATCAGGATTCTGTTGGTTGTGAGACTTTCATGGGGATAAATCAAATAGTAGTTGGAGTTTTTTTGGGTTTTTTTTTCAGCTCATTGATGCTCATTGCACATGGGGGGATATGTGACTGGATTTAGAGTAGTTTGGCAGTTTATCTGTCTTAACAAGAATGCATGTTCCTTATATAAGGAATAACAGAAAGTGATGAAATATTTTTATTGTTGGTTCATGCTGAGAACATTAAAACTGAGAAAAGACTTTAAAATAAAAATCTTTTCACATTTCTACCTGTTCATTTATTCTATGGCTTTTTTCTGATGTTATGCCTGGTGTTGTGTTGTGGAACATTAACAACTTAAGGGGTGAGTGGAACAACAGTGAAGATGGGGATAGTCCAAAACATTCATTGAATATTAAAAACAACTCTCAAAGTCAAAGACAAAATAAAAATACTTTAGTTCTACAAGTGATATCACTGGAGCATATATTGTAGAATAATGCCTCACAAGCAATAATCCCTCTAATTTTTAGTAGTCTGTGTGTGCAAAAATCTCATCTTGTGCTAAATTTTTTTCCAGTGACAAAAGTATGTGTGCACTTTTGAATTCGACATAGTAAATCAATATCTTTTCAATAAAAACTCGGTAAACTATCTACAGAATTTGAAATCTTTTGAGCGCACATTAATTTCCTTTGTGCACACACGCACAGCTTAGAGGGAATTATGCTCACAAGTTCATCTCACAGGACATTGCTAATGAGTTTGATCTTCATTTTGGTACCTCACTGTTGTAGCCTTGTGCCAGGTTAAGCTGAGCCTATTTAATATTTACAAGTAACATTTAATTTCATCTCTGATTTCCGAGCAATGTTTTCAATTGGTGTAATTCTGAAGTAAAATCTTTCCCCTGCTTTCTCTGCCTTCGGGCTGGTATCAGAATGGAGTATCTAATTCTCAGTCGTGTTCTTGTCTTCTGGCAGGATGCAACATAAATCAGGCAAACCTGGTCCTGGAGATTCTGAAACCAGAGCAGCACATCCCCATTGCACTATAAGGGGAGGGTCGGGAGTAATCCTGATGCCTTTGTGACACTGGACGTGGGGACTAGGCGATTTTTGTCCTTACCCACACATACATATGTGGGCCCTCACGTTAAACCAACCCTGTGTCACATTCTGCCATCATGGAGAGGTGGATAAATCTTCTTTTTTAAACTGGATGTTATATATTCTTTTATTAAAACCCAGTGAATGTGAAAAACCCTCTTTAATTCATGTGGCTACTTAGCGAATCGTGTCAGGCCTGCTGCTTCCCCTCATTGATAGACTCCCCTCATTGATAGACTCCCCTCACCCAATTTGGTCACTTATCCGGCTGTTAGTTTTCTTCCTTTTTAATTCGTTTTGTATGTCGTTTGTTTTTCTAAGCCAGTTGTTGTGGGTGTTGAGTGGTTAGTGCACAACTGGATGACTTGTTTCTCATGGTTTTTCTTCTTCTTCCTTTCTCTCTGTTAACTGTAATCCTGTGTTTATGAGATGAATCATTGTCCTTATACATTTATTCATTACTGAACCATTACATAGCATCTGACAGATATCTTTATACCTCAATCTATTCAGATCAATGTATCTTTCTCTCTGTCCATCTTTCTCTCTTCCTTTCATTCCCAATCCCCTCTTCCTTTCATTCGCAATCCTCTCTTCCTTTCATTCGCAAACTTCTCTTCCTTTCAATCGCAATCCTCTCTTCCTTTCATTCGCTATCCTCTCTTCCTTTCATTCGCAATCCCCTCTTCCTTTTAGCATTATCTCTATATATAAACAAACACACACAGGTCTTTGTCAGTCTGCTTCAATTTGTCTAGGTCTTTTTTTGGGGGGGGGGGGTTAAATTAAAATTTAATCCTTGGCAAAGTATTGTTTATACACACACAACCACACACAAAAGAGAGACAGACCATGACATAATTTTTCTAAGTTCATTTATCCATGCTTTTATCTTTTTGCCTGTCTCTTTCAATCTCTCATAATGTATCCAAGTCAGTTTAACTATCTCTCAGTTTAAATCTGATTACTTTTTCTCTACCAGTTAAAAGTGCTTTCAATGTTGACCCTTCGTTTCAATTTGAAGCAGGTGGTATCAATGCAGACAGGTTTATTTGTATCTCGGGAGAACTAGGTTATTGCAGAGTAGAATTCTGACAATCTATTATGGTTTTGGAATCTGGCCAATTGCTGGTCATTGTCTTGGTCACTTTTGACCATGAGAGGTCACTATCTCATGTGTATAGCTATTTATGGCAGCTTGGACTTGAAGCACTATTTGCAAGAGAGATAAAACAATACGAGAGTCTGGGATAGAATTAGATATAAATAAACACTGTCTCTTCCATCTTTATTTCTTGCCTTGTCTTAACCTATGATGTTTATAGTGTCACTTTTTTCTTTCTTTCTCTACTTAACAATTTATTTGCCATCTTCATATTTAGTTAATCATTTCTATAAAAGCATTCCAGCAATATTTCTTGGTGGTCCTATTTTTAACAGATATGGTAGAAATATCTGTATAGCTCTTTGGCATGACTGTGAGAAGTTATATAACAAGCACAAAAAACACCCCCAAAACACTCCTACAATAATGACTCTCATAGTGGCTGAGAGTTTAGATAATTAATACAGTACTGGACCATTTATCTGGCTCCCAGAATTACCAGAAAACTGGCTATTTTTGAATCTGGCAGGCTTTGTAGTAGATCACCGCTCGACCGCTCTTTGTTTTAATTTTTGTGGTGTGGTTAAATTGTATTCAGACCCGGTTTTTGAAGTGGATTAACTTGTGTATGTCATAAACAGTTTAGTTCTTTACTTTTCTTCATTTATTTTTCATTGTATATTCTATATTTTAAGAATTTTAAGTAAATTAATGATGATCAAACAGGAACCTGATTTAGAAGTGCATTAATTCATATCTGTTAAATACAATTTCGTTCTTTACTTTTCATTGTTTATTTCATGTTTTAAGTACAGAAAAACCCTGATGAACGCGGTTCTGATTTGTGTGTTTTCGATTAAGGCGCTAATAATTTTTTATCCAAAAAAATGAAATAGTGCATTCTTTCATTTATTAAAGGATTGTTTTAAAAATCATTTCTAATTTTTTTTTTAAATTGGAAATTGAGGATTAATTACATTATTTTTCATAGGCTTCGATTATTTCTCAAAGTTTGATTAACACGGTTTCGATTAACACAGCAGTTTTTGAGGACACATTAACCGCGTTAATCTAGGATTTCCTGTATATATTAAGCCTTGGTTGAGAAATCTGGAAAATCCAGAAATCCAGGTAACCAAGATTGCCAAAATAAATGGTCCGGTACTGTATTACTAATCAAATCTCAACCCCCCCAAAAACAACTCTGATTCAATGATTTAATTTTTGGGTGGTGGGGGTTATCTTTTTCTTCATAATGTTTTGTTCAGTTAATTCTCTAGCCTTCTTCAGGTAGAATTTAGAGGCAAGTTGCTAGGGTGGGAGCAGAGTCTTGTGTTGATATATTAGCTGCATTGCATTGTGGGATATATTACAGACCATTTTGTTGCTTTCTGGATTATCGAATTTCAGTTGAGGCTGTTTTGTGTTTATATTCACTTCATACTAATGCACTTGAGAGAGTCATGAATCCACTTCTCCTTGCACTTTGTCCCTTCATCAGATATCTTGACAAAATCAGGCGATGGGACAGAGTACAGGGAAAAGAAGATTCAGGCCTTTCTCAGGGATTGTATTAGTGTGAAATGAACATAAGTAGCCTCAACTAAAATTTGAACTGTGCTCGACAATAACGTTTCGGTACTATAGTTAAATAGATGATTAACTTTTTGAAAGACAGAGTATTATGGATACTTATTGAGCTAAGCTTGGTCTGGCACAAGACCACAAATATGGGGCACCCAGTGAGGATTGAACTTCACAGTAGTAATGGTCTGCTAGACTAGCTCCTATGACTTGTGTACTCTCTCTCTTTCAAATGTAGATACTTACCCACAAACTCCAAATTGACGTTGACGCGTAATATACATATCAATTATGAGAGGCGGACATTCCAAGAGGAGGATAAATGATTATCCCACGTAATGAAATGTCTTTTTTATTTTATTTATTTTGTCATTGCTCGTGGGGGTGGGAAGACGAGGCCGAGAGAGATTAAAGAAAGTCAACTTTTTTTTTCTTTGTAAATAAATAAGCAAAAAAACCTGGATATAATGAAGAAAAAAGGCAAATATGTCTTGGATGCTTTAGTTTTTGTGTTTTACTGTTTATTTATTTGATTGATGCCAAAAGGTTAGGGAAATCTTAGAAGTGTCATTGAAGTTTATGCAGTTCTTTATTGCTTGTGTGTGTACAACCAGTCAAATGTAGTATGTCATTCTGAAGCTAGAAAAATGGGTTGCACATGAACTTATGGAAAAGAACATCGGTCAGCATTCAATTACTTGCTTTTTCTTCTTTTTAACTAAATAGTCACTGGCCATGACAAATGGATTTATTACAAGAATTCAAAATGAAGAAAATCTTGGCCAGATCCAGGAGAGCCTTCAACATCTCAACCTAAACGGAATCTACTGGGAAAAAAGTTAACTGGGTTCCTTTCATTGTCTGCTCCTGACTGTTATGCTGTTATTATTATCGAATTTTACACTAGTAGTATCTGGTGGCTTTCACTGGAGATCAAGTGACAGCAAGTCTCCTTAATACTCCAACACTCTCCTCAGTATTCTATTTGTTGATCCCAGACTATAAGACGATTGGTTTACATGAGTATTTGGAGAACTGCTGCTCACTGCAACTCATCCAAGCCCCATCCATATCGAGCTTCATTAAATGGCCCCCTAGTCATAATACCAGCACATTTATCACAGTGTAATTTTTTTCTTTTAATTAAATGTCCATCTTCTATACCGGCATATATGGTACTCATTAAGTTTTCATACCAATAGTAACTAATGGCTTTCACTAGGGATCAAGTGAAAGCCATGTTTCCTCAGTATTGTATTACTTGTACTCATTGTGTTTTCACACCAGTAGTAATTGGTGGCTCTCATTGGAGTTCAAGTGACAGCAAGTCTCCCCAATACTATAGCACTCTCCTCAGTATTGTAGCTGATTTTAGTAATCCTGTCATTTGGATGGTTTTAATTCTTTCTTGGATTCTCAATTCTTCCAACCTCTTTGCAGAATTCTTTGGAACTGTTCCAAGCACCCAGATAATGATGAGCACAATTGTGGCCTTCATATGCCATATTTTTTCAGTTCTCAGGCAAGGTCCTGAATTTTTATTCCCAGCTTTTCACTTTCTATCATCTTTACTCTGTAGCCTGCTACAACAGCAACATCCACTTTTTGACAAATTTTTCTTATTGTTTACAAGGACTAGGTGTGCTCTTCTCATAGAATTGTATGGTTTTTATTCACTGCTTCTTGATTTGCATGGTAAAATCCCAGTTGTTTGCACAATTCCTAGTGGATCATCTTTCCTACCCAGTCATGTTTATTTTTGGAGTTCTTCTGGGCCAACTTATAACATTCACCTATTAAATGATTGACAGTTTCTTCTCTATCTCTGCATAGTCTACATTTATTATTTTGCTGCGTTCAACCTAATAGAGTTTGTTCTTATAGAATTGCCCTGGGTCACCATTAATAGGAATTAGATTTCCCTCTTTACATGTCCTCTTCACAACCATGTCATTGCATTTACAATTTCTTTTGTTTGTCTTTTGAAATGTCTGTGCAGTTGTTTTTCTTCCCATTTTTATCTTGTCATTTTGGAGTTTTCTGATTGCACATTTGTCCTATGATCAGTTTTACTGCAGCTTCTGGCTGTCATCACCTATCTTTCATTAATCTGTCTCGTGTAGTCCTTGGGGCTTCTTTGTTAGTCCCCACCACATAATTATAGCTATTACAGCTCACCATATTTTTGTGTGCTAAATAAATATAAATTAAAAAAAGTTAAAAGCCCCCAACACAAACTAACCATTACCCTGACTAACTAAATAACCCCAACCCCTAACCCTAGTTTATCATCTTGATAAGATAATAACATTTGAGTTGCTGAAATGTCCTTAACTTTTTTTAAAATTTACATTTATTTAGCAAATAAAAATACGGTGATCTGTAATAGCTATAATTATGTAGTGTAGTAGAGACTAATGAAAAAGACCCTAGTCCTCAAGTGTCTTGATAGCAGAGTCAAGACAATCCTCCATGCTCCTTTTTACATATAGTATATTGATGTCATCACCGTACTTGGAGAGATAAAAATCTTTTAGAAAAAGTCCA
>VCCN01006590.1:6054274-6064596 GCA_006491835.1 Architeuthis dux
TGCCTAGGATGAGGGTATCTGCACTCTGCCTAGGATCAACGTGTAGTATCTGTATGCTAAAGCAGAAGTTATGGACAGAGAAATAAGAAACAAACAAAAAGGCACATTGTTCATTATATAGATAGATGTTTAATTAACTTTCAAGTAATAACCAGAGGTATTACTTAAAATGTGTGTACACCATTGGCAGAGTCGAGGATGGAGTACACTCTATATACATACATCAGTGTGTGCATACGTGTTGCTGTTTGGTTACGTCTACACATTTATTTTGGTTTCGTATAAAGTGAATGTTTAAGGATCCAATGTTGGTTCGCACTGCAGAAATAATTACATGTTCGTTATGTCAGAGGGAAGCAAAAGAGAGGTTGAGGAAGAACAAAGAAAGATAGGGAAATACTGGGGAGAAAGAAGAAAATCAAACTTTGAATGAGGGGAGTGAAAAGAAGAAAAAAGAAAGATTGAGGTAGAGAGGGGGCTTGTTAAGAGAGAGGAAGTACAAAAATATAAGCAAGTAATTAAGAGAGTATCTATTTATTTATCTATCAAGGGAGGAAGAAAGAGGGAAATACTGGGAGGTGGTCAGTAAGAAAAAGAAGAAAATCAAGCATTTGAATGGTGGGAGTGAAAGGGGGAAAAAGGAAAGATTGAGGTAGAGAGGATGCTTTGTAAGAGGGAGGAAGTACAAAAAGTGAGTAATTAAGAGAATGAATGGCAAACAGTGATTGAAAAAGAAAGCTTGTGGTGGTTGGATGGTAGAAATCGGTCAGAAGAGTAGAGAAAGTAAAAGAAAAGAAATAGGAGAAAAAGAAAGTGACCAAAGAGGGGAAAGAGAAATAGATGAGGAAGGGAAGAAAGAAAGAAATAGATGAGGAAGGGAAAGAAAGATAGGGGTGAAGAATGAAAAGAAAGCAAGGGATGACAGAATAAAAAGAAATGGAGAGAGACGGGTGAAGAATGGAGAGAGAGAGGGGTGAAGAATGGAGAGAGAGAGAGGGGTGAAGAATGGAAAGAGAGGGAGAGGGGGACTGAAAATGTTGAAGTGAGGGGGTGAGAGTGAAAAAAGAAAAGAGTTTACTTGAAAGAAAGAGAATGTTAAAAGTAGTTATCAAGTAAAGAATGCTAAGACAAACAACGAGGTGGGAGGGAAAGCAATTGATTGAAGGAGAAAAAAAAATCTATAAAGTAAAATTAAAAAATAAATAAATTAAAAAAATAACACCCCGTCCAAAATCAAACCAAACTAGAATAATCAGTTTATTTTTCAGAAAGTCAAAAATCGTGAAGAAAACAAGTCAATACAAGCTTTAAAAAAAAAAACGTTTCTCCCCATCTCTTTTTTTTTTTTTTTTGCCCTCCAAGTTGGGAGAGGAATTTTTTTTTAAATTTTGTATTTTATCTTATTCATTTATTTACTTGTTTATTTATATTTATTTTTTTAAGAATTTTTTTCATTTCTTGTTTGATTTTTTCAAAATTTATTCATCCTATTTTCATTTTATTATTACCAGCACTTTTTTAAATACATTTTTATTTATTTATTTTATTTTTGTAATGGTCAATTATATTTTTTATTTATTTGGGGTTGGGGGAAGGAACATGAGGGGAGCAAGGGACAGTTGTGCTCATTGTTTTTGGTTGGTGTTGTTGGCCATTACTCCAGCTTAAAAGAAATTATATTGACTTTCCTCTGGAGAAGAAACCCAAGGAGAGAAAACGAAAGATAGAAAAAGAGGGGTTATATATATATGAAAGGGTGATTGGGAGTTAGAGATAGAGACATATGATGGGAGTGGGGGTCAAGAGAGAGAAAATGAATAAATGAGAAGTGAACGGAACGAGAAATTAGATTTATCTCCCCTTCCCTTCAATCTTGCAACTGTCCACTAGTAATTTCTCTTTGATTGCATTCTCAGTAAATTTGAAGAATGTCGCCGATAGGAAAACGCAGAAAAATAATCTGACCAACAACAAACGAATGAAAATGTAAAATAAAAAACAAACAAATGAAAACATTTATGCAATGATTCATTTCATTTTGTTATTTTAATTTTCTTTTTTTGAGTTTTTGAGTTTTTGTTTACTCTCTCTAGGCCTCCACCTCCAACACCTTCCTTGGTTTCTGATTTTTTTCCCCTTATGGCCAATTTAAAAATCGACTAAGAGGGGGGAAAAAATTAGATATTTCCCCATTTCTGTTTTTTTTTCTCTTTTAGCAATATTTTAATTTTTTTCATTATCATCATTATTATTACTTGCAATTTCTTTTTTGCATTAGATTTATTTTTATATAATAACCAGGTATTTTTTCTTTTAAATTTTTCTTGTCCATTCATTTATTCATACACATTTTTTTTACTTTTCAATTTCCAATAAGTGTAGCTTGATGCCATTCTGACTATTATACAGAAAAATGCAATTAATATTTGCTATATGAGGGCATCTGAAAGTCACAGAATAGAGGGTATTAGTGGGAATACTAGCATAGTACCCGTCAAAAATGATGGGGTTATTTATGTATGGATAAAATATACAAAAATATATTTTAGTATAAATGTATATATTTAAATAAAAAACGCATAACTCAAACGTAATTTATTTTTCTGTCGATTTTCTACAACTCTTTGTATTTTCTGTTTTTTTAATAATCTTTAAAAAAGTAAGGCAACAGAATTGGATAATTTCTTTTTTTAATATGTGAAAAACACCAGTTTTATTCATGAAATATCAGTGATGCCTATATTTTGTGGAAATATTTTCTGTGCTACTACTAAGGCAGCAGCAGCAGTAGTAGTAGTGATATAGATGTGAACACACACAGTAGTGACTTGCCCTACCCCCTTCATTGTTTGCTTTAGCATGACAGAAACCAACAAACAAATAAACGGGGGAAAATGTGACATGGGCTTTTGTATTATAAGATGGTTCAGATATTATTAACTGTTAATTTCTAAAAGAATTTATATGCCAGGCTTTTTAACATATTTCCCTTTCAATGAAGACAAGCCTTAGTTTCTATAAATAAACACTTTTTCTTTTCAATTTTAAGTTTAATTCAGTGAAACAAAAATATTAACTTTATAAATTTGATTTCTTCTTAATTTTGGTGCAATAGCCAAGATCCGAGATATTTAGCTGCTTACAATCAATTTTTCAAAAACTGGCCTCTTCATTTTAAATATAACTTAGTCATTCATTAAGTCTCAAATAATTTCCGTTTCTATTTTCAAAGATGCCTTGGGGGTCATTTTATGCTTAATACATTCAATTCTAATACTTGCAAAGTGTTTTCTAATATATAAAATTAGGTTTCTGTCTGTGCTGTGATTGTGCAAATTCTGAAATTACCTTGTTATTTTCTTTGATTATTTTTGTTTTGTTTTTAATTTAAGAAAAATATCAGTAGATTTATTAAAAAATTTCAATGGAATAATTTATTCTTATTTAAATTTAAATATTTGAAAAGCAAATAATCTTCCTGTCCTTAGTGAGCAAAATTGCAGGAAAGTCATAACAGGTCTGGTTAGTCACCCAATAGAAACCGTCATTTGACCAACATCTTTTGGCAGCATGCTGTGTTAGGGGTGATCAATTAAAAAAATTTAAAAAAGGGGTGATCAATGAATAAATTACTTCTCTTGCCTTTTGTTGAGCATTGATCACTAAAAAGGCCCGAATTTTGAAAAAACAAGCATGAATGCTGCCGGACTCAACCTAAGGGACTAATTTAGCATAAAGTTACATTGCAAATTGAACCCCACCACTGAAAGCCTATGGGGGTGGGGTTAAAAAACAAGAAAAACGTTTTTCTAGACACAAAAAGGAGTAAATGTTTAAATTATCAGCCCTCAAGCTCCATTGTACGCATAATACATACATACATAGCCACCCAGCCAAGCTTAAAAACTGAAGAAACCTATGTTGACAATTTTGATTGAAAGTTTCTAATTGAGTCAGAAGATTGGTGGGGGGTTGTTTTGGGTCCCATTTCTACTCTTGCAAGCTGTTTATAAGAAAGTTGTTCTTGTAGCTTGAGCTCAATGGAGCTTGAGGGCTGTTCTTGTGTCTGCTTTGTGATTGAGGTAGTTACTACTGAAACCGCAGCAACATCATGCGTGGTTGTGACCCTATGCTCCACAAGGAGTCTACAGGAGTAAACTAGCTAACTAAACTAAAATACAAAAAACAGGATTTTGAATGCTGATTTATAAGGCAGGCAGACAGGCTCCGCTTCTTGGAAAATTGATACAACACAATCTTCTTACCAGCACCTTATTCAACCTTGTTTTAAAGCTAAGTTTAATAAATATGTATATATTGGGCCTGCTTGGTGGCTGAAGTAGTTATATATTTTCCACCAGTGTTTGAACTCAAGTTAACTCTTAAATCCATAAAAAAAAAGTCACCATCATTATCAAGGGAAATAACTTTTCATTAGAATTATCTCCCTTTGACCATTTTGTGAGATTTTTAATTTTTCAAATCACAGAAGAGTTCCATTATTTTAAGTTCTATTCAATGAAGAGTTCCACTGTCAATTACAAGTGGTCCATGAATTTAAGAGTTAAAGCCAGGATTTTTTGAATGCTGATTTTCAAAGCAAGGTGGGCCAACCCTCCCCACTTGGAATATTGGTTCTCCACAATCTTCCTACAGCTGATAAAAAACAAACTAAAAATATTGATCTTTATAGAGATACACATTCTCAGATAAATGCATACAAATGGTATGAATGTCATTTAAGAGATACACTCCACACTCTTTTTTATCAATAGAAGCTGCTACTTTATTTTCCTATCCATGCGGCTTACTTAATGGCCGTATAGTGTAAAACAACCTGGGCGTTGTGATAAAAATAACAAAAATAAAATAAAATTAACAATAAACTAGTCTGAAATGAATAACTATTAAATGCCTATATTTACAAGAGTGGCAGGAACAGGTATGAGGAACAGGAACATTCTTTGGTTGGAAGTCACATGATTCCTATTGATTCTTTATTAAGACTTATGATTTTGAGTCAGTAGATACACCAGGTTTGATTCAACCGACTGCCAGTGGCCTCAGACAAGTGTATTGACAAAACTCTGGTGACAGATTGGTTGTACAATTTCGATGTAACAACAAAAATAAGGTTTATTTGTTGAGTCTGACATAAAATCTTTTGTTATTTCTTTGAGCATTAGGAGATCCAAGAAATGGTGATGACGGTATGTTAGGCTGAGTTGTCGGAGGTTGGGGTGGTGTGAGATACTGGAGTATAGGAGAGAGGGGAAGAGGGTACACGCTGTCTCTATAATGGCTCGCTGCAAAACAAGTGGTGTAAAGTGGACTTCTGAAAAGAGGTGGATACCTGTGTACTGATTCAAAGTCTCTTTCTATACCCTCTCTCTCACACATGCACACTCACAGACAAAAGTCATACACACCAACACATTTAAATATTAGGTAAACACAATTGCATATTCTTTGAAAGGTATGCTCTAACAATTGACATATGCACTTGGTAATGGCTGTAGCAGTGCAAGTGATGGTGGTATGCCAGGGTTGCGTGCGTACACATGCACACACATCTTCATGCTAACAGTGCCCACATTCACATGAAAAGACACCTTCAAATCTTCTCAGACAATACACATTCCTACTCATACATACATACAGTCACTGTCTCAAGTTCTTTTGGACATATACAATCATGCACAACTATTAATACAATTGCTACACATACATGTACATACACAGGCATGCATGTGAATATGTGTGTGTGTATCTCCACATACCAACAAATACATACACACACATATGCATACGTCCCTCCTACATATAGTTACACACATGCCGATCCTCTCAAATGTACATCAACTTAGTCACATATTTATGTACAAATATCAATCTGTACTCTCCCATACATTAATATTTGTATTTAAATCATTTCACACAAAATAAAAATTAATTACATTCAAAAAAGATGATAGGTTGTTGAATTGCCGCTCCTGACAATGTTCCATTGAAATATTTCTGATTTTTGGCTTTGGTTGGGACACTTGCCATCGGCGCGTGTTTGACAACTGTCAGGTATAGGCAGGGTTTGAATGGTTATTGCTTGGCAGCCATCTTGTGTCTGCTGCCAGAAATATTGCTGTTCTTATGATGATTAGGGAGAAAAAAATGATATAATTGCCAACACTACAAAATTCAAGTGCAGAAATTGAGATTGGACTGAGACATTTCATTACAAAAAGCTCCAACAGGCATTTCTGCTTCTTTTTTCTTCTTCTTTTTTTAATTCTTTTAATTTATGATTTTATACTTTTGTTTTTTTTTTTTCAGTTTTGAATATTTTTTGCCATTTTCTTCTCTATATCTTCTCTACCTGTTACCTTTCTTTTTTACGCCTCCTTGCGTTCCCTTTCTTTTTTACGCCTCCTTGCGTTCCCTTTCTTTTTTACCCCTCCTTGTGTTCCCTTTCTTTTTTACCCCTCCTTGCGGTCCCATTCTTTTTAACCCCTCCTTGCGGTCCCTTTCTTTTTTACCCCTCCTTGCGGTCCCTTTCTTTTTTACCCCTCCTTGCGTTCCCTTTCTTTTTTACCCCTCCTTGCGGTCCCTTTCTTTTTTACCCCTCCTTGCGGTCCCTTTCTTTCTTGCTCCTCTTTTTCTTTTCTACTTTCTTTCCTTCTTTTGTATTAATATTATCTTTTCTCTTTTTCATTCCCCCCCCCCTTAATACTTCTGTTTATTTTCTCAGTGTTAATTTCTCCTTTTCTTCTTTAGTTTTCGTCTTTTCTTCCTCTTTTCTTCCTCCTTTCTTTGTAATCTCCCTTTTTTTCTTTTTTGAAGATAATCACATTTTTTTTCTGCACTTACAAATCTCCGTCCCCCCCACCTGTTTCAGTTTACCTTACATTTCTCCCTATCCACACCCCCATATAAGTCATCTGATCCCCCACCACAGCATTCTCATTTTTTTAAACTACTTTCTAGTGTATTTTTAAAAAATATTTTCTTATATAACTTCTCTTATTTTTTTCATTCCATTGTTTTCTGTTTTTCTCTTATGTTAGAAATTCAATTCCTGCTGTGCCCTGAATGTCTACATAAATACATGCACTCATTCAGAGCAGGTTTACCAAATTAGCCATTTTTCGGCTAGATCTGGCTGATATTTTCCCAATTTAGCCAATGACAATCTATGATAGCTAAAAATCTGGCCATTTAAAAAGAAAAAATAGTAAGTTTAATAAAAGTAAATTTACAATTTCTATCAATAATTTGTTCTGGGGTCTTAGTTTATACTACTTTATTTGATAAGTGGGCTTTAAATGAGCTTATATAACATTTTTAGCTATAGAGTTAACTGGAAATGGAAACATTTAGCCAGTTTTAAAAGACAGTTTTAGCTATCCTTGGCAATACTGATTCAGAGTCTCTTTTTTTACACATACTTAACAGATACACATACAAGGCATACACTCATATGCATCAACACATTTAAATGTTATATAAACACATAAAAACCATTGAAATATGTGTGAACATACTTTCTCACATTCATAGAGCACCTGCTAAGGAGCAATGGTTACAGACTTATCTCACAGGCTATAGTTAGACAGTTCAAACCTCACTGAATGTTCCATTATTGTGGTTTTGCACCAGATGGTTTTATTTTGACTTTTTAGAACCACTCTTTTCATTTTTTTAAATATTTTCAAATAAAATTTCCTTCCATTTTTTAAATTTTTTATATATTCCATTGTTTTCTGTTTTTCCCTGATATTAGAAATTCAATTCCTGCTGTGAATGTTTTCAGAAATACATGTACTCATTCAGTCTTTTTTTACACAGTGGTTTAATAAAGATATCGAAATGAAACTGTCTGGTGCAAGACCACAATAGTGGAACATCCAGTGAGATTTGAACTTGCTACCTATGACCATGTGTATTTTAGCACCAACTGCATTTAAATCATGTTTTGCATTTACTTATCACAGCCCACAGACTTTACTACTACTCTACCAGTCTGCCACTTAGTCTTTTTCTGCTCTAAGAAACTAAATATTTCTGGTGGTAGCATGAACAATTTTATAATTAGCAATGAAATATACAATTTATTACCAAGTTTTGGCACTGAATCTGTATGTTTTGAATCACAAGTGAAAAACAATGAGAAGGCAGGAATAGGGCTATTTATATGTATAATGTAAATACATTGCTAATGATTTTACTGTAGAAATGCATTGAAAGTCAGGAAAATGGATTGTCAGTGGTCGGGAATTAATACAACTGTTACTGACAGAATAAGGCTATTATATGTATAATGTGAATGCATTGCTAATAATTTTACTATTGAAATGCATTGAAAATCAGGTAAAACGGATTTGTCAGTATTCCGGAATTATTAATGCAAGCACTACTGACAGAATAGAGCTATTAAATTGTATAGGGTGTCACGGATTTGTCCCAAAATTAATGCCAGTTCTAAGGGAAGTAACTATTAAATTATTATTAAATTGCTATTAAAAGCAAATGTTAAATTCAGTTTGGCGTTAATTTTGGGGACACCCTGTATAATGTAAATGCATTGCTAATGATTTTAGTATAGAAATGCATGGAAAATCAGGAAGAAAGGGATCGTCAGCAGTCAGGAATTAAGGCAAGTTTTACTGACAGAATATATATGAGCAAGAAAAATGGAAAATAGTCAGGAAATGGTAAAAAAAAAATGTTTAAAGTGTGGGAGTAATTCGGATGCTGTGTTTAATATTTTATTCATTTCCATTACAAACCTTCCTTCCCCCAAAACCTCTAAACTTCTTTTTCCATCATAAAATTTATTCATCAATATTTCCCACCATGAGAGTTATTAGAAATAGCTACTCTATTGATATTTTACAGATGATACCATCTCCAACCCTTCATTCCTGCCCCCACCCCAATGGTAATCCTTCCTCCTCTTCATGTCCCCCTCCACTCCCCTGCCACTGTATCATCCGAACCATCCTTGTTGTTACCATCATTTTTTTTTTCTGATCAGGTTGTCATTCTTTCTCATTGGAATATTTTTAGAAACCGTCAACTATAATGTCATCATAAGTTTCTTCAGTTTTTAAGTTGGTTTGGCTATGTATGTATCATATGTAATGGCTGCACCAATGGTGCTAGAGGGCTGAAAATTAAAAAGTTTACTCCTTATTATGTCTAGAAAAAAACTTTTTTTTTTGGGGGGGGGGGAATTCCCCCCTAAATAGGTTTTTAGGGGGGTTCAATATACAATGTAAGTTTATGATAAATTGGTCCCTAGTTTGTGTCCGGCTGCATTCACGCTTTATGAAAATTCAGACTTTTAGTGGCCAACAAAAGGCGAGAGAAGTAACTTATTCATCGATCACGCCTTTTTACAAATTTTAATTGATCACCCCCAACTTGGCATGCTGCCAAAAGACCCATGACAGTTTCTATTGCGTCACTAACCAGACCTGTCTATATTGAATTTATATCTAGTGATATTTGTTTTAATAACCCAAAACAATAATATCTATTTAAATCTTTTACTTTTTATAAATACATGTTTGTCTGTATATGCATGATATGAATGTGTTTGATAGGCAGATGTGTGTATGTGCATGTCTATGATATGTGTGTACATGTGCATGATATACACATGTGCATGAGTATATGATATGTATGCATGTATGATATCTATGTATATATGTGTGTGTATGTCTACACTTATGTAAGTCTATGTGTGTGATATGCAGGTATGCGTGTGTGTCTGTAAATCAAGAAATATTCAAAAGCATTTCTTAATTTATTCATGAAGGCCAGACAACCAAGTGTTTAGTCCTTTTTCTGTTGTTAGACAATCAGAACCTCCTTCTTGGCTCTACCATTAACTCAATTTGAACCCTGTGTCATCATTTATTCAGTCGTGTGTCTAGAAGTTCTGATTCAGATTTCTTTCCCATGTGAAACAATTATTCAAGTGGTCAATGCTGGACGTGAAAACCTGGTTTATCAGACAATTTTAAAACACGAAGAATGAAAGTAAATCTGCAAAAGAGGCTTGCAGGTTACCAATATTTGGTTAATTTACAAGAAATTGTGGTTGATTTTTGTTAACATTTTCATGTTTCATGCTCACAACATTATCTACATATACAGCTTGATCAGCACTGCTGGGGAACCATGGTATAATGATTGTTTTGTTTTTAAATCCCCGAAACAGTTCCATGGTAAACAACTGATGATCCCTACAAGAAAATAATTTTACTTGTAGTACTATGAGATTTAATTCTATGTAAAACATAAATCCCTCTGAACATCTC
>VCCN01006590.1:6178500-6189280 GCA_006491835.1 Architeuthis dux
ATTCCTTTAAATTATTCTTTTAGTTTTCATTCCTTGATACAGTATTATTATATCACTCCTTTGAACAGGACCATTATAATGACTATATTTCTATGAAAATTACATGTTAGCAAGCAAATAGTGGTGTTTTCTATTTTATTTAAATTTTTTATTTTCTCTTTTTTTAGGATTTTCATTGTCATTTGACCAACAGTGAAGTGTTGGGATATTTGGCTGGCAGATGGGACCAAAATACACAGCGTAAGTACTGGGCGTTTAGGCTCTTTTTTTCCACTCTTCACTCTTTTTTTTTTCGGACAAAAAACAATATAAAGAGTTGAATTAGTAAAAGTTGATGATTTATTTTCATACTGAACTGAGGTGGCATTTCAATTAACCTTTCTAGAAACAAGTATAATTTGCAGACATAGCTTAGGGAAGAGTGTGTGTCTCTCATACAAATGTTGTCATTTACAAGAAGACAAAAGATTTCCCCACAGAATTTATGCTCTTTTTTAAAAAATGTTCACCTTTTATTGGAATAATGCCATTGCTTTATCTCAGAAATTCAGAAAAGAATGATGAGGATATTGGTCTGAATAATTCTTAGAATAATGACACAAGTTCATCTTGGAATTTCAGACATAAAATGGAGGACCACAAAATGCATTGATAGAAATGTAGTGATGAAAACAAGATGAGGATATTCGTCCAAATAGTTTTTTGAAATAACATTTTATTTTAAAGCTTTAGATAACATTTTTTAGGGAAAATCCTCAACAGAAGATATTTTCTTGTGGAAATGGACTTTTCAGTTTTATGTTTTTATCTATTTTATTATTATTATTTTCAGATTTGAACATTCTGCAAGCCTTTCCCTGCCTTAGTCGGTTGGGAGATAAAGAAAATGCCCCATTGATAGAAGCAGAGGTGAGTGACCACACCCACTATTTTATTTCATCTACAGTGAAGGATAAATGAAGACAATATACAATTCCATTTCTCTGTCTCACTTCTCTCTATCTCTCTATCTATCTATCTATCTCTCTATCTATCTATCTCTCTCTCTCTGTTCTGGATATATATATATATATATCTTATGAAAGAAAGAGAACACGGACAAGAAATGACAACTTGTTTCATGTTTATTACGATTTTTTAAATTGGCTTGGTACAGTACACAACCAGGGTTTATATATGCCCTCCCCTTTTTTGGTTTTGGGGTGACCGTTGGAATTTTTTCCTTCTTCCTTTTGACGTCTTCAGCAATAATACCATTCAGCGTGGTCCTAGAGTTGCTTGGGGGGTTGATAAGGATTTCTCTATGTTCATGGGAAACTGCTATGTGTATTCTTTTAAAGAACATTTCATTACATATACTATATATATTTAACATACTATACTTTTAAAGATGTCTATGGGTTTGGGAATTATAATTTTAATGTTTTATAGGCTTATATGACCTACCATTTCTTTTTTTCACAGTATGTGACAGACTGAGGGAAGTCCTTAGTTAATGTTAATATTTTACAGGCGATCTTAGCCAGAAAAAAAGAAATAATATTTTTTATTGATTCATAACAACCTGTACAGTTGGTTTCACAAAAAAAATCGATCATTGGGTGAACTACTAAGTTCAGTTAAGTTCAGTTACTTTTTATATATTAACAACACATCCCAGATAGTCAACCTGCCCAAGCCTGTCTTTTCAGTCTGCAATATCCCTCCTTTTTGGAAATGTTTGATATTTGTAGTTCTGGTTGCTCTTCTGAAAAAATAAGTTGCATTCATTTCTGTTTTGCTTTCAGATTCGACATCGAATGAATAAATCAGGGTTATCATTGGTTGGATGGTATCACAGCCACCCACACCGTCCAGCCAGTCCCACTATACGTGACATCGACTGTCAGATGACCTACCAGCTGAAAATGAAGGGTATAGGATCCATGTACCACCCATGCTTGGGTTTTATTATCGGTCAGTACCTACAAGTTCATGCCTCAATTTCTCAATGTCACTAGTAGACCAACTCATTGTAGGTCTTTGACTGAAAAAAAGTCATTCATTTTCAAATTTTGCTTATTTATTTATCTTATTTAAGAGGTATATGTATTTGATCGCGTCTGTTTGTTGATTCGCATTTCTTCCTGTCCGCAAGATATCTCCAAAAGTTCTTCCTTTGCCTATTGTCCATCCTTAAACTTTTGAGCGGATCAATGCACAATTACCTCCCCTACGTCGTAGTTATATGTCTAAACACATAATATCACCATATATTTTTTTTCCTGTCTGCAAGATATCTCCTAAAGTTCTCAATGAATTTCATTCAGAGGCAGATTTTCTGGAAGGGTGTACAGTAGGCAAAGGAGGAACTGATTAAATTTTGGGGCAGATCAATGCACAATTACCTCCCCTATGTCGTAATCAAAGAATATATGCAACAGTCGAAATTTAAATAGTTAACTACCCCGGCCCTGATCTATCCACTAAGTGATTTCAATGATGTTTACGGTTACTGACCGTGGCTTGACAAGAGGTATGCGCTCTCTGAGTGCTTTCTAGTTTATACCTTCAACTACTGTTAATTTGTAATGTCCTCATTCTATATCCAATTGTATTCTCTCTATATTGAATGACCCGCACGTCCTGTTACAGTACCTAGGACATCATTGTTTATATATCACTTAAAACCATCATGTCCGACTCTTAACATCTGGTTAAAGGGCAATAACTCATGTTAACAACTACCACAAAATATTTTTACATACATTCCAACTTAGAAAAATATCGAAAATAGAGCTGCACAAAAAGTTATTCCACCTAATTCAATCTCGTCTCCTTTTTCTTTTTACAGAATTTTACAATATGTATGATTATACAATTATTATACAAGGTAGATAAAGCTTACATGATTTAGAAACTTAATATGGATGGAAAATGAAGGCATTTAAATATCAATCAGACATCATGTAGAATAAGAGGTATTCTCTACATTAGTAGTATTAGATATATGAGGGGGTGCTGAAAAGTTCTCGGCCCGACCGGGAAGCGAATGACCTAGAAACAAATTCAAAAATAAGCGCAAGGATCCTGCAAATTGGCACTTTACAATATAAAAGAACACTCTTTCCATCTACAGTGACAAAATAATGCTTTGGGAAGTGGGTCAGACATTGTTTCTCAAGCTGAGAACTTTTCAGCACCCCCGCATAATGGTATTCAAATTTCTTATATGAAACATTGTTAATTATTATTAGCTATAATAATGTATATTATGTAGGAATAATTATATGGTTAAATTTAAACGACTCCTACTGTTTGGCCTTTGTAGCCTAATTGGTAAGGCACTGTCCTGGGATGCGAGTTCAAATCTCACCTGAGGCTTATTCTTTATTTCTGATCCCCGCTGCTTATTGTAGAATGGGGTATTCTTCTTGGAATCATTTTATAGAAAAATGAAGAAAAAAATAACTTGTATTCTTGTTAGTTCAGACTAATATCCTTGTCTTTGTTGTTTTCTTATCATAACATTTCGAACACTCTGGTCTTCCATGGGCATCTGTTGTATTTTGGAATGTCAAACATTGGGGGCATGTGCTTCCTCTCTCATATACATTTGTTCCCTCTCCATGTGGCCCAGTATTAGACTAAGTTAGGCTTAATAAATATCTATATAATCTCATGCAACACAATTGTCTGCAAGAGGTTAAACTCAAAACCTTTCAAACCTTGTCATTATTACCTTCTGTATTTGCATCAAACTTTTCTTTCCAATGAATAAATCCATTTTTTTTCTTGTCTTCCTTTTACAGCCCCTTATGATAAAACTTCTAAAAAGAAGGAGTCCACATTTCAAGCATTCTGGGTAATGCCTCCCCCTATGGAGGTAAGTGCTTGAATTTGATTGGTTGAGTTGAGCATGTGACCATATCTTCAGCCATTGTCCAGTAGAGTTTGTATTTTGTGAAAGTAACTTGTCTTTGCTTAAGTTGCCTGAATTTCTTAGATGAAGCATTATCATTATGTGCGACAGGCTCCCAAGGATACAGGATGCAAGTTCAAATCTCATATGAGTCTATTTCTTTCTTTCAGATCCATGCTGCTTACTTAATGGTCCTAGAATATGAAAATGATTTGAGCATTGTAATAGAAAGATGAAAGACTAGTCAAAAATTAATAATAATGAAAATACTTCATCTAAGAAATCCAGACAACTTGAGACTATTATGAGGTGTGTGTGTAAACAAACAATATGGCATGGAGTAAATCATTTAAGGAACAGTGTAACTAGTGATTAAATTTGAATGATGTCCACTTATTGGCTTCTGTAGCCTAATTGGTAAGGTGCTGTCCATGTCAGACAGGCTTCCAAGGATGTGAGATACCAGTTCAAATCTTGTTGGAGGCTGTGTCTTTCAATGCAGTAAAAAGCAACAAAAATAAGATGAAAAGACAAATTTGTCGAACAACAATTATCTTTGGTTAGTTTTGTTAGCAATCTTATTTTCATTAGTAATTGTGTCCAGATAGGAAGTACCATACTTTGGTTTTTGTCTGAATTTAATGAGATGAGGAATTGTCATTATTTTAGACTAGTGTCCTCATCTTGGTTGTTATAATCACAATGTTTCAGCCGTTGTACCCTCCGGCCTTCTTCAGGTGTCTGTCATGATTGGTAACCTTCTGAGAATTTCAAACCAAACCCTTTATTCAATCCTTGAGGACAGCAGAATGAGAACAATCTACCCCGGTGGATTGAATAAAGGGTTCGGTTCCAAATTCCCAGAAGGTTACCAACTAAGACAGATACCTGAGGAAGGCTGGAAGGTACAACAACTGAAACATTGTGACCATAACAACCAAGATGGGGACACTAGTCCTAGTGAATTAGTGTGTAATACCATAATTTGTGTGTGAAATAAGTTGTAATAAGTCTTGTGCATTTCATCCATCAATAATGTCCTTGACATCTGTTCTTCTTCTAAGCCAGGGGTCGGCAACCTTTTTTGCCTGTGCAGGCCGGATCACATGGATGATGGGCCAGATAAACTAGTTAAATTTTACTTCTAATCAATGAATAATGTATGCTAGAAATTCCTTTGTGCTTAAGCAAGGATCAATTAGTAATCAAAGAACTCAATTTATCAATTTTTCATCTTTTGAATTTATTAAAAAGACACAAAGAATCTTTAAAACATAAAAAGTAAGCATAGTATTATAATTCTTTAGCTGGCCGTATATGGCCATGGGCCCTAGGTTGCCTACCCCTGTTCTAAGCCAGTGTCCACAGGCTGCAAAGTAGGTAACAAAAAGCTAACTTGGTAGGAAAACAAATATGTTTGCCTCTTAGCAAGGATTTAAAGTCTTGGATAAGGGAGAAAAAAAAATTAAGAAAATGAAATTTGTCTATTTGCTATTGGAATGTTTTGAGTTTTTGGGGGTTTTTTTTTTAACTTAAAAAGTCTCTTTGTATTCTGTGACCCTTGATGTACCTCAAAACCTCATTTGTTCCTTTTCTTAACCATGTTTCTTTTTATTAAGTGAGCAAAGGTCCCAATTTCCCTGCTGTAAGTCATCGTTAGCAAAATGTCTTGTAAAATCTGCAATGCAAGTTTTCATTTCTGTCTTTCTTTTTCCAGCAACCCTCAGATTATGGCATTCCAATGGAGGTACAGTTCTCCATCTACCAGAATCCATCTTTGACAGAAGAACTGCTGACAGAAATGGTAAGACTTCTCACCTTTTTCCATTTGTTATCCTTGTCTTGGTCTGTAAGTGTCCTAGAGATGGTAGCAGGTGGAAGGCATGTAATGATGATCAAAGCTTTAGTGGGGAATTTCTCGCAATGTGGTTAATGATGTGAACCATCGAATTTCTTTTTTAACCCTCTGAATGCAGTAGTAATGTTCTGCAAGACAAGCAGGTGCATATAAAATATTTACTAAACTTAGCTTTGTCTGATCCTCATTTGTGGCCTTGTGCCAAACACAATGCAGTAGTAATGGAGTGGAGTGTTCAAGCTTCTCAATAAAAAAAACTGAGCATTGTAGCTCTAAAAATAACGAAAATATCAACTTTAAAAAAAATGGTTCATTGGAGACTTAGCATATCTTTTCAATATCTTTGATAGTGTTTCACTTCAAAACAAATATGAGTAGGCTGTTTTTCTCACTTGTAATGTGTGAGAATTGCCCACCATTGGTATTAATTATATTTATTAAGCCTAGCTTTGTCTGGCACAGGTGTGGAGCAGCTAGTGAGGGTTAAACTGTGTCATAGAGTGGTCTGACATGTCCTTCGTTAGTTTTTCTTTCGAGGGTTAAGGCTATATTAAGACCCACGCGAGAAGGATTTTGTTTGTTAAAACTGAATGTGTGTGCGAGTGTCGGAACCAAAACTGCAGAGGAAAAAAACAAATAGACAACAAATCCATGTTGATTTATTTTTATTCTTTTACTTTCAATCTTTGTTTTTATTCATTTTTCTTTTAACCTGCTAAGCAAAACAATTTAATTAAAGGGACACAACTCCAAGAACCAGAGTTGCCTCCCTTTCGTTACAAACTCCCTACTAAAGTAGTAATGGTGTGCGAGACTAGCTCGCTAACCATGGCTCCACCCAAGATGTTAAAGATCCCCAAATTGGTTTTGTAATCTTTTTGCTTTGATTAATCCTGATTTCAGTTGCCAGAATCTGAATGGGTTTTTTTTTTTAATACTTTCAGAAAAATTTGGTTGATTTCTACAAAGGCTCTCCAGATGTTGTCCGCTTTGCAAATATCTGGCATCAGACAGTCACTTACCTCGATAAAGTGAAGGTAAATTATTGATTACAAGTCACTTCTGTACTACTAATACTATCACTGTGCTCTGAGGAGCCAGTTATGAGATTATTTGTATTTGGTAACTGTTGTCTTAGATAAAATATTTGAATTATTCCACACATCATTCAGACTCGTATCTTTTAAGAACACTGAATGCAACATACACCTGAGAAAGGCCAAAGAATATATCAACCGAAACATTGATATAAAGACACTAGTCTGAATAATGTGTGGAATATTATTTATCAGGAAAAAAAAAATTGGTTATGTTTGTGTGCATAAATTGTCTACACCTTTTTAGCTTCAATTTAAAATAGTTGAATTTCAATTTAAAAAAAGGAATTTCAAAGTAAAACTCAGTTATTCTTAAAGTGGACGATATCGTACAAAGCAGCAGATAACACACACCGCTCGTTTGCTACACGACCAATCAAAAGCAACACATCACAATTTCCGAAGTTGTACATTAGTAAGATATCACAGTCGGCGGAGACCCCTGCAGTTGCAGGGGTTGCTAGAACTCTGGGGGCGCAATCGGACCTACCTTTTACCTTTGTGAGAGGGGTGGGAGAGTTGGGCCTAGCACCACCATTGTGTCGCTTTTGATTGGTCATGTAGTAAACAGGCGCACTGTGTGTTTGTGCTATGGTTTGTACGTTATTTGTACGTTATTTGTACGTTATTTGCTGCTTTGTACGATATGGCCCAGCTTAAGAAGCACTATTTTTAATTTGAAGTTCAACTTTTTAAAATTGAGGCTAAAAATGTGTAGTGTTAAAAAGAATAGACTTTTTCTTTTCAAGCTATGAATTATAAATGAAAATAAAATTAATTTTTAAAAAGTTGAAATTGTGTGTAGTAGTGAAAAGTTTAGAGCCAGATTGTCACGCTTAAGTTGGAACAGTGCTTGTTCAGTTCCAGGTGTTTTGGGTCTCCTGTTCAATCCCAAGTGTTGACATTCAATAGTATTTGTCTGCCTACCTCAATCTCGAAGGTTAAGGTTTGTCATCAGCTGTGACAGGCTTAAAATACCACAATATGCTTGACTGCTTAGTATCACATTTTTCTATTAAAGCCAAACCTTTCTGCAATCATTGCAACATTGTCAATTGTAGTCAAAATCTCTGGGAACACAATCTGTTCTCATATAAGTTAATGACTATTGCTTCCTCACTTTATGCCAGAGTTTCATAGGAACGTTCTTTTGGATAGTGGGGAAAACCGGTATTTACTATGTGCTCTACCCAGCTGAGCCTAATTGGCATAACAATTGTTCAGACTTTAAAATTACCTAATAAAAAATCAGCATTTGAAATACTGGCTTTTTACTTGTGCTCAAACATGATAGTTTAGAACACCAACCCAATTAAGCATTTGGGTTGAGAGAGAGATTGGCACCAGTGGGAATACGCAACTAAGAATGGAAGACAAGGAGTTAAAATTCATTGATCTACATCAGTGGTCTTCAAACTTTAACTATTCAGGTAACCCTTTTCAATAATTAAATTTTCTAGAGAACCCCTTCAAAAAACAACTTTCCTTCAACATATGTAAAATATATATTTATATTTTACATATGTATGTAACTACTGGATTTTGGCTTTGTTTATGGAATTATCCAATTTGTGTTCATTCGTGTTTTACTCAGTCGTTTAAGCGGGAATTTGAAAAGGCAAAATGTTAATTTTCTTATATAAAAAGTACTGTTCGTGTTACAGAACTAAACTAGACATGTAAAAGCCGTGAAGGAATCGTTTGTGTAATGAAGAATTATTAAGTATATTGCGAAAATGTCACTGTTTCACAGAACAATTTGAATACCACTGATCTAAATTATACATTTGGTTGAAGAAACTAGCATTTGCCAAAACTGTAACTTTAAAAAATCTTATATCATTTGTAATAATGATTTTTAAATCTTTTCTTTCCACAGTGGTCACTTCTCACCAAACTGCCACAGGATCAGGACGAGAACAGTTCAACTTTAGAATTTGTGCGTTCCTTGCTCCTTAGCATGCGTGTGTGACAACTGGAATGACAACTACTCTATCTTCACCTCCAAGCGTATATTTGGCTGTGTTGGTAGAACACTATACAAACATGGACACATTCAAATGAACATTTCAAGAGAGGAAGGAAAAAAAAAAAACCTATGCAAATAAAAAAAAACAAACAAAAATGGACTAGGTATTGTTTGGAGAAACTGCAAATATTATTATTACTATCACTTAATAAATTTAGAATTTATTCGTTAACAAATTGTGCTCTTCTTTTTTTGTTGAAGACTCCTTTTCTTTGTACTGTCAGAAGTTTGGAGACAGATTGTCTTGTTTTCATCATTTACAATCTAGTTGTATGGAAGTGAGGCTTCTTTGATATTTTAATGACAATTTATTGTGTGCTTTCATAAGGATGCACACATGTCTGCCTGGGAGTTTTTCATAGACATTCAAGAATCGTGGAGACGTATGTATGAAAAAAAAATCTCACTCAAAAGATAATTCTTGGATCCACCCCTTCCACAATATTTCATTGAAATCCATTAAGTACTTTTGGAGATATTGTGTGGAAAGATGCGACCAAATACATATTTACCTCTGTCAAGTAAATGTTTCATTAAAAATTGACAGTTATAAGACCTGATATAAATCTATAATGGTCATTTAATTTGCCATATCAATTAATTCTGTCACTAATTGAAAAAGATAATTCATGAAACAATATAGACTAGGTTAAAGTATGATTTCACAAAAAGATTGCTTCACTTATTTTTAAGAATTCATACAGTCACTTTAAATTCTGATTTGATTGGATTTATCAAGATATCCGTTTTTTTTGGTAAATTCAGCCAGATGTAAATAAAGATATCCTTCAGGTATTTGTATATTCAGTTTAATGTTGTAACTTAGTCGAAACAAGACTATTTGTAAAATCTAACTGCGAATGTATACTTTCTTGTAAGATCCACACAACTCATAAAATCATGTTACAACAACTTAATAAATATTAAGACAGAATGACATATGGATCAATCGGGCACATTTATAAGCACTCAATGAATAAGAACAAATTTCTATTGAAGAAAATTTTATTAAAAAATATATTTTTTTTTTTATACATTCACAATAAATATTTTTAGTCTTTTGTATTACCATTGATACAAGTGGGGTTAAATTTTATATACAAAAAAAAAAGCAGTTTAATTGTGATAAATTGAAGACGTAATCACTGGAGACCAGGGGTCACCAAAGTGGTGGTGAAGTCGATTTAACTTTTGGGGTTGAAAGCCAACATGCGTATCAAATAAAAATAGAATTTGCTGATACACATTTCAGATTTACATACAAGTTTTTATATTCTGTTTACTGAAACAATGATAAAGTAATCAGGTGGTTTTTCAGTATGTGCAACTTTAAAATATTTTTTTTATTTGATAATTTGAAAAGAAACTGTACATCCACTAAATTATTTATTTACTTTTTGTTCATGACTGGAGGTCAATGGTCTAAACTCCCATGTAACTAAATGTAGCAGATGTTTTCCATAAAATACATGAACCCTTATCAACCCACCACCCCCTATTTCTCTTATTTTTGATTTCTAAGTTTTGGGGGGGTTTTTTAAAGTTAAGAAAGAAAAAAAGCTTTTTTGTATTGTATTGTTTTCAGCTTTTAACCGTGGAAGGTTTTCCTCATAACTACAAAGTAAAACAAAAAACAAAAAAAAAAAAAAAAAAAAAAAAAAAAAAAAAACCCTGTTAAAGCGGATTTTTGAACACCTACAAGTACCAAGAGCTTCTGGAACAGAGATGCCATACTTTATTGTTAGGGTAATTTGCTGATAAATATATGCTAATCAGGAAATATTTTTTTAGTCAAGACTTCACTGAAGACAGTATTTGAAACTTGTTCCTAGAATGCTGGCCACTGAAAAACACAGCCACTACAAGTAATGGCAGCAATGATCTGCACAGTTTCC
>VCCN01006590.1:6242252-6257333 GCA_006491835.1 Architeuthis dux
TCAGGGAAGGCTGCTGATACTCAGAGAGAAGAAAGGGTACAGGGTGTTTGGGTGTTTGTGTTACTCTACTACTACGGCTACTACTTACTGCTACTACTATTTCATTGACCAAGCAATATTTGACAAAACAAAACCCAAAACTTATAAAAATGTATCACCTTGTGAGAAATCTTTGTGCCATTCATAATTAGAATGATTGGAGAAGATTCTAATATAAAATTACTTGTTTCCTATGTTTAGAACCACGTATTGGCTAATTTCTACTCAGTGAGAAAAAGAAAATGCAACTTTATCTTTTTTTCCTTTTTGAGGCTTCCATATTTTAAAATTATGGACGTTAGTTTTTGGCTGGACAAAAAATCCCTTTTTTTTGCTTCCAGATTCATGAAACTTTTGTAAATATAAAATCTGCTCCAGTGAAATATCTTTCGCATAGAACTGGCTTTTGGGGGTCAAACGCAATTCTCTAGCAGAAATTTGGATTAATTATGGCAAATTTTTATTACTATAAGATGTGACTTGGTGAGCTGGATATCTTCATATCATGTGAAAAGAACCAAATTCAAATATAACATGATATGATAATACTCTTCTGCTTTTGATACCGTACTATTTGTTTGATAGCTTGTTCTTTTCTTGATATCAAAAAGATGTTGCATGAAAGTAATTGCTATACAGACCTATGAAATGATACAAAAACTATTTTGCTTGATAGAAGAAAAAAACATATCTCTGTGACATAAATTCATCATTTTGTTGAAACTACCAAATGGAAAAATGATTTATCCATGTTTTTTTTTATGTCCAATGAATCATTTTTGGATACAGCATTTTTTTTTATTTCTATCACAATATTTTTTTTATTAGAAATACAACTTGATATGGTTTAAAAATTAAAATGAAAAATTTAAATGACAGAAAAGCACTTTTTAAGAATTAATTTAAAAGATTTGTAATATTCATTTTTGATAACATAAAACAAAAATATTAATGCTGCCAAAATCTTTTTAAAGCGCAAAAATGACTTTGAAGGCTTATATCAATATATGTACAATATTTTAATGCCCTCATACTATAGAAGTACCTTTTTTCAAATAATTCTTGAAGCATTAATAAAAAATGAACTTTTTGTTTCAAATTTTCATTGATTTTTGCTTGATATTTGTTTCTTATGATCTAAAAAAGACAGTAAAGATTTTTAGGGTTATTTATTTACTGGAACTAAGTCTGACACAAGGCTACATTTATAAATCACCTAGTGAGAATTAAATCCATTATCAAATATTAAAAATTGGTGTTTTCAATTCAATTCAGCACTTGTATTGAAATTTGTTTGAAATAAATATTGTAACTATTTTTTATTTCAACATTAAAACTTAGTATTGTCAATATAATTTTGTTGGGATCATGTTCATATAAAACATAAATACTCCCTGGTTGCTATCAAAAATGAAGATAACTACCTTGATAACGTCATAACAGCTTTAACAAAAAGCACAAAGATTCTAACTCTTTTTGTTCCGGTCCAGCAACCAAGCAACCAAGATGAACCAAGATGGTCCAGCAACCAAGTAACCAAGATGAATTTATGTTGGCCGACCAGCAGAAGCTGCTGGTCGGCCAACATAAGAAAACTTCTTCATATCTGTAATGTCGATGATTGTCCATATTTTCATTGTTGATTGTAAATGGTGACCCAACTTCTCTGTGTACATCTACCCTGCACTGACATCTGGACACAGACTTTACCACACACAACTTTACTGCGCAAGGATAACTGAGTGCACGATAACTGAGCGCATCTCAGCACGAGGAAAAAACAAACTATGGAATTAAAAAAATTTATTGAGATACAAAGAAAAGTTATTTTTTGAGTTGAATTATTTTATGTGAATTAATTTACTTCTGTAGTTCAATTTGATAATTTTTAGTTTGTAAACTATTTATTACAGTATGCCGCATGCTGTTGTTTTCATTTTAAGTTACTATCATCAACTTAGAAAGAAAACAACCAAAGTTGGAATAATAATTGGTCTTCTCAAAGTTATAGACAGTTCATTTATTTCATATTTGGTTTATATTCTCGATTTCGTTTATTTATTTGTTTATTTAGTAATCTTTGGTTTAACGTACATAAACCTATGATATACTTCTTATTTGGTTTATATTCTCGATTTCGTTTATTTATTTGTTTGTTTAGTAATCTTTGGTTTAACGTACATAAATCCATGGCAGTGTTTAAACAGCATACAAAGGTTCAAAAGGTCATGCAAAGGATCCAAAAAATATAATTTGAGTTGAAACTTAAAATGAAAACAACACTGTACTGTGTACTGTAATATATAGTTTTATAGTTTGTTCCTGCAAACTAAAAATTATCAAATTGAACTGCAGAAATAAATTAATTCACTAAAATAATTCAACTTAAAAAATAATTTTAATTTTTGTATCTCAATAAATTGTTTTAATTCCATAGTTTGTTTTTGTTGGTCCTCCTTGCACTGAGATGCACTCAGTTATCATGCATTCAGTTGTCCTTGCACAGTAAAGTCGTGTTTGGTAAAGTCAGCGTTCAGATGTCGGCGTGGGATAGACGTGCGTGGAGAAGTCGGTGAACCTTTTTAAATGCAAATAAAGGGAAGCAACTCCCCCAATCTTAGCCGAAACGGAAGCTACCAAGCCAAGCCTCGTTTCTGATACTGGAAGTGACGAAGCTGGGGTCTTGTTCTGGGAGCTGAAATGATGGCTCAATATCCAAATTTTTTTTGAATGCCTTAGGCTATAAGTGTACCAAATTATATGCTTTTATCCCAAAATGCACAAGGCTTGAAATTTTCAGCTAAGCGGTCCCACTATAGGGGACTTAACTCATATGGTAAAAACTTTGACTACACATAAAAAACTATATCCTGTATCTCCATGTTTGCCTAAATTTTTCTATTACCCTATTTTTATATTTTACGTTTAAATTTATATAAATTTTAAATGTTTTAATTTGCATAAATTATTCATAAGTTAAATTTATAAAAAATTATATATAATTTTTAATCAGAGTTCAACCTTTTTGACTTTGTAGTTACTTGAGTTCCTATTTACCCAAACCCCCACAAGAACACAGTGACACAAGGGAATCTCACATGCGAATGTGTGGTGCAGGAACAAGCAAAAAAAAGTCATCGCAACTATTGTAGCAAGGACATAAGAGTACTTGTCTTGATGTTTCAGGACAAATCTCGAGCCCCCGTGACTTAACTACACAGAGCAATACCACGCCTCATGAGGTAAAACCTCATTGGCTATGGCATCTCATCTGGTCAGAAATGGTCAGAACCCAGAAACACCAGTGCAAAACCTGTCTGTTTCAGTGTTTCTGTATTTACTTGAGTTGTCCATGTAAGACAAGTTCTCTGGATATGGGATATGAGTTTGTCTTGTCATAATCTACTTTTTAATTCTGGCTTCGTGCTACTTACTTTAACTGTCGGGGGACATTCGACCTAAAACATTGTCATAAAAAAGCAATAATGAGATGGAAAATTTTTTAAAAACTAGTCAAAAATGAATAGTGAAAATACTTATTCTGAGAATTGAATTCTCAGAAGTCAGATAATTTAAAACTGTTAGTAGTTACTTCCCTTGATTTGTGGAATTTTGATGACATCATTTGCCAGTGCAAGTTGCGTAACCAACCTCGTGCTAAATTTACTTGATTTATAATAAGGAACTGTGTTGCTTCATTTTATGATAATGCAACATCGACTTAGTGTCACCGAAAATTAAATTTTGCTAGCATTACTGCTATGAGAATGTCCTTTAAATAGATTTCAATATTTCGTGTTTATTTGTAAAGTTGTTTTTTTTAAGTTAATAATATATGACACTGATAATATCAGCGTTAAATACAATTCTAAGACGAGCAATAAAACATAGTGATACATAAATATTATAATTATCAGTCGACCATTCAAAAGAAATGTTGAATGCGTACATTATTTCGCCTCTAAAAATGCAGACATTCAAGTTTGCATTAAAATCCTATGTATCAATATCGACTTATTTTGAATTCAAGGGACATAATTCGTTACAAATTCGTTTAAAGTAAATAATTATCTTTTCTTTATCATATAATTAGCCAATGACATAATTATTTATTATAATTAATTATCTCGTAAATGTCTTCTTTTTTAATAATTAACACCGTAAAAAAAATACATTTCCAGATTTTTATTTAATAATTATCAAGACTATGTTACTTAGCCCTTCAAAAATATTAAGATTTGTCGACATGTCTGTCCTGAAAAGATGTTTCATCCTGATTTTTACATTTATTTTCCAATTTCAAAAAATCAGACAAGTATTCGGTTAGCGATGTCTGAAAAAAAATCAAAAAATCCCCACTGAAACCAAAAGAAAGATCTTATCAGCAATATCTCAGTTCTGAATTCAAAAGTTATATTGGCTGCAATGTACAGAATTAAAATGCTTTTGAGAGCAACATTTAAATAGTTTTAATATATGTTGCTATGTAGGTATGAACAAAATTGACGAAAGTTTCAATGTGAAATCGACAGGTGAGAAATTTAAAAATCTGTCAAAAATCAGCTTATTTTAATAAAATTTTCAATACTTATTTATTAAAGGACTAATTTTAAAAAAAATAATTTTCCATTCCAAATTTCAGAGAAGAATACATTTTTTTCCATATGATTCCTACCCCACTTTTTATTAATTTGATGATTTATTTATTTTAAATATCATGCTTTTGTTGATTTTTACACATTTTACAGATATATCCCTCGAGATACTAAATATGTTTACCTTTTTTAGAATAATACCCTGGAACTGCTAGAACAGAACTCTTACTTTGGGATTAAGGAAAAAAAGATTTTTCAGCAAATATTTACTTTTATTTGATTAATTATAATTCAGGCTTTTCATTTGTGAAAAAAAAAAAAGAAGTTTCACTCCATATTTTAAAAAAAAGAAGATTTTTCATCATTTTTATTGATTTATTCCAATATTTTTAAAATGTATCTTTTTTTATTCTTTGTATATCATGGTTCGACTGAAACTTATATAAAAATATTATAACATGGATAAATAATTAAGTATAGCGAAATGGTGAAAAAATATTTACCAGCAATATTTTTCATATATTTTATTCCGTTTTTTTTGTTTTTGTAAATTGACCGCTATTTCAAATTATGGGAGCTGCAGACAACAACATGCCATTTTTTTGCACGATGCAGTTGTCGTACATTTTAATCTTGTTTATTTTTCCACTCAAACGCTTGAATTTTTTTTCATTTTGTTTGTACATTATGTGATGACGATATATTTTAATAATTTAAATTCAATATATAGTCATCAATTGTTCTTCAACAACAACAATTTTTCTTGCTTATTCTGCAGGAATTAACTGATTATTTTTAATGACAAATTATTTATGATAAAATATCGATATCTTGAATTACTGCATTGGCTAGGATTAGAGGAGTTAAAAAAACAGGGTGATAAATGAGAGATATCCAGGGAAGTACCTTTTTTTCTTAATATTCCATGTTATCTATGATATAATATAATCTTATATGCCATCAAATATGGTAAATAATTTATCATTCATTTTACAGAAAATTTTAGTCTCTAATTTAAACTATTTAAAAAAAATGTTTGCATTATTTTATTCAATTATTTTTTTAAAGTTCTGCATATGGAATTTTGGGCGATTCTAAATTGTGAAATAGCTTGCTCCAGTATACTTTATGATATTTACTGAACTTGTTGTATTCCGTCTTAATATTGTAATTAACTAGTTGCATACTGCCACTCAGTATACAAGGTTTAACGTATGTTGGGTGTTACGTTTACCAAGTCCGACACAAAGTCAGTTGACACACAGTCAAATAGAGTTTACAAGTTTTACACCACTGTTCACTTCGCTAAGAAGAAATTAATCTCCACATCAGTCTTTTACGCAAGTCATTTATAGTCGCCTAACCAGGCGACTTTCTCGGGCTGGTCCAAACTAAGAGTAGGGGTGATACCCAACAGCCTCATACTGCAAAAATTGCAGTTTTATATTTACTGAACTTAGCATTGTACACACTGCAGTTTTATGATATTTACTGAGCTTAGCCTCATACCGCAAATATTGCAGTTGTATATTTGCTGAGGTTAGACTCATACTGCAAATATTGCAGTTTTATATTTACTGAGCTTAGCATTGTACACACTGCAGTTTTATGATATTTACTGAGCTTAGCATTGTACTGCAAACATCATAGTTTTATAATAGGAATTTCTTCCCAAATCAAACATATCAACCACACAAGCAATAGAATGCATGCAATATTGCATAGTCTCCTGTTACCATTAAAAATTCATTCTTCACTTATTTATCATTTGTGAATCAAAGAAATGATATCCCTTCAATTCTGCTGGTTAGTAAAAATGCATTGCTTAACTTTGAAGTAGGCCTCTGAATATTTGTCAATTCATTTGCTTTATTAATTGTTGATCAACAGATGTTAACAACCATGGAAATTTAATTATTTTATTACAACTGAGATTCTAAGATGACCAAGCAATGTAAATAAGTTTTATATAGAAGCAGATCAGAAGAAATAATGACATTCAATAATGGGTAAAATTCAAGATTAGCATCTCATATTAAGGGAGATAACTCTAACTTCTGCATCGACCAAATGACAAAAAAATTAATAGCATATTCAAAATTCGGCAATTTAATATCATTTAATTTGAATTCAAAAACACTAAATTTGGGCAATTGTTACCTTTTCCACATTAAATTCAAAACATTTCCGATGCACTGTTTGTTTGGGGACCTCAGAACAATATTTTTTCTCTTCACAAATTTTGAAATTTTCTCGGTTCCCAATTGACTTACATAGCCCTAACCCTAACATTAACCCTGAAACTGTGATCAGAGAAAATTTCAAAATTTGTGTAGAAAAAATGCCATCCTGAAGTTCTCAGACAAACACAATGCAGTGAAATCTAATGCGGAATTACCTCCCTTTAAGACGCTAATCTTGAATTTTACCCAATAATGTTACAAATCAGTTGGCAACTGAAAAAAGTCAATTCCATGTTAGAGTACTTAAAAAAATATGGCATTGAGTTGGCCAAAAAGATCTTCATTCAAAAAGAAAGTTTTCTCGAAATTGCCATTTTTGTCTATTGATTCCAACATTGAAGATGAAAGAAAATAAGCAACATTTTTGGTATATGATGCATTTTTATTTTAAGAAAGGTAGAAATGCAATTCAAACACCAAAAAGGATTTGTACAGTTTATGGATAAAGTACTGGGAATGATCAACTGTGTCGTAAGTGGTTTGTAAAGTTTTTTGCAGGAGATTTCTCACTAGACGATGCTCTATCATTTGGATAGACCAGTTGAGGTTTATAGCGATCAAATCAAGACATTACTTGAGAATAATCAACATTATATGATGCAGTAGATAGCCAACATATTCCAAATATCCATTCAAGCGGTGTAAATCAGTTGGTTATGTTTGTCCCTTTGATGTGTGGCTTCCACAGAAGGTAAACGAATAAAAAACCTACTGGACTGTATTTCTGTGAGTGATTTGCTATTTAAAGATATGTATATGGTAAGTTTGGAAGAGAGTCCTTTACTATGAGCTCCTTCCTGAGAACCAGATGATTGATTTGAACAAGTACTGCACCAAATTAGACCAAATGGAGGCAGCAAGTGATGAAAAGTGTCCAGAATAAGTTAAGAGAGAAAGAGCATAATATTCAATCAGGATAACGTTAGACTGCATGTTTCTTTAGAGACCTGTCGAAAATTGTTACAGCTTGATTGGAGAGTTTTCACGTATACACTGTATTAAAAAATAATTGCACCTTTGGGATACCGTTTATTCTGGTATTTGCAAAATTCTCTTAATGAAAAAAATTTCAACTCCATGGAAGACTGTAAAAGTCACCTAGAACAGTTCTTTACTGAGAAAGATAAAATAATGTGGAAGGATGTAATAATGAAGTTGCCTGAAAAATGGCAGAAGATAGTGGAACAAAAGTGTAAATATGTTGAGAAAGTTAATGTCAAAAATAAAAAAACGTAATACTGTTCAAATGGTTCTTCGGACGATTGAACTCCTTCTTGTTGTTTGTGTTATAAACCATAATCAAGGGTGAGATAGAAAAATCGGCTATGGCCCACTACATTTGGAGAGAGAAAGGCGACCATCTTCCTCTCTGATAGGAAGTCCAGATTATTGACAGAGAACGCCATTGGAAGCAAAGAAAAATCAAAGAAGCAGCTCATATCAACATGTCGACTATGCATTAGTCAGACAAGTGCGGAGTACAACCCGATGTGGCTTCCGCTTCTCAACAGACCCAAACCTGACAAGACAAGACAAAGACACAGAAACACCCGGGCCCTGCGTTATAAGGATTACCCTCTTTAAAAACTCAATGTTTCAGCCGATCAATTCTTCTGCCTTCTTCAGGTGTAAAATCCGAGTGTGATGGGTTAAACAGAAGTTATGTTTAAAGCACAGGGCCTGGGTGTTTCTGTGTCTTTGTCTTGTCGGGTTTAGGTCTGTTGAGAAGTGGAAGCCATATCTGGTTGAAATCCACACTTGTCTGGCTAATGCATTTAGTCGACATTTTGATGTGAGCTTCTTTTTGATTTTTCTTTGCTTCCAACATCGTTCTCTGTCAATAATCTGGACTTCCTCCCAGAGAGGAAGATGGTCATCGTTATCTCTCCAGATGTGGTCGGCTATAGCCGATTTTTCTATCTCACCCCTGATTATGGCTTTCTTGTGTTCATCAAGTCTGACATTCTGTTTCTCCAGCCGAAGAATAGATCAGCCAAAACGTTGTGTTTATAACACAAACAACAAGAAGGACTTCAATCGTTTGAAGAACCATTTGAATATTAATGACCCTTCTCAAAACTATAGAAAAGAACCATTTGAATATTAATGACCCTTCTCAAAACTATAGAAAATATCTTAATAATACTGAATTAACTTTTTGGGTCATCTAATACTTTTCCTGCTTCCATTTTGTATAATACCTTTTTATTCTTTATAAACATCCTTTTTTGATAGCAGAAAAAACAAATATAAAATGAAAACAGGTCTGGTTAGTCACTCAATAGAAACCGTCATGTCACCAATGTCTTTTGGCAGCATGTTGAGGGTGATCAATTAAAAACTTTGAAAAAGGCGTGATCAGTGAATAAATTACTTTTCTCACCGTTTGTTGGGCCGTGAACCTTAAAAAAGTTTGAATTTTGAAAAAATGAGCGTGAATGCAGCCGGATACAAACTAAGGTGCCAATCTAGCATAAAATTACATTGTAAACAAAATAATATCAGACTCGAGACAAAAGATAGAGTGCTCAAAAGCTGGACTGTCCAGCCTAAAGCCAGATGTCTAGCCACCCTACTAAAATTAATTTTTATAATTTTGGAAAAAACTGGAAATTAAATATGAAATGGCTACTTAATGTACACCCTTACTACTTAAGTACACCCCTACCACTTTTTAGTAGAAAGTTAATTGTCTTCTAAACCAAACAGCAGGATTTTATTATTTCCAGTGGAACATTACACAATCAAAACAGATATTATCAGGTATTATTTATGACCAAACTCTACAGCATTGAAACTCTGTTGCCACAAATATTTTTCTGTAGTGTTGTACTCATCTTTGGACAGCAACATATTCATATTTTTGGCGACAGAGTTTCATTTACAAGCCTTAGAAAAAACAGGTTTGGTTTGTCACTCAATGGGATCTGTCATATGACCAATGTCTATTGGCAGTACGCCATGTTGGGTGTGATCAATTAAAAAAATTGGAAAAAGTGTGATCATTAAATAAGTTACTTCTCTCACCTTATGAGGAAATGTTATCAGGATTTCATACAGGCTAATTATATGGGCGGTCATAAAGTCTTTCCCTGATTTCAAACATCTAGCATGGTTTTTAAGATAGTGTTGTACATAATCAGGGAAGGACTTTGTGCTCAATTAAAAAGCCTGAATTTAAAAAAAAAACAAAAAGAAATGTTTTATCTAGACATAAGGAATAAATGTTTAAATTTTCAGTCCTCTAGCCCCATTGGTGCGGTCTGTACACATGACACATACATATATAGCCAGCCAGGCAGAACCATTTAAAAACTGAAGAAACCATATGTTGACTAGTAGATTAATTCTGAAGCTAAGAAAATGAGTTTACATGAACTTATAGAAAGGAACATCAATCATCACTTAAATGTCTTTCTCTCTTCTTGCTTGACACAGAAACATTTCATTTTTCCACAAGATAGTCAGTGGCAATGAAAAATGTTTTTTTGACAAGAATCCAAAATATTGCAGACTAGCATTCCAAGGGAAATTATGAATCACTGCCATCCATATATTCTGTGTTGGGGGTGATCAATTAAAAAGTTGGGCTGTGATCACTAAAAAATGTCTAAATTTTCAAAGAACGTGCTGATCAATTTAGCATAAGCTTTCATTGAAAATTGAACCCCCCCCCCACTAAAACCCTATATAAAAAGCATTTTCTAATTGAGGGGAGTGTGTGTACAAAATTTCAAGTTTCTACTATGAATGGTTAGGGCTGGGCAAAGTCCAGATATATAGACGGGTAAAATTGAACCCCCCCCCAAAAAGAAAACAACCTATTTAGGGGGTTAATTTTCAAAAAACAAAAAAAACATTTCCCCTCTCTTTGAGAAGAGTGTATGTGCAAAATTTCAAGTTTCTACTATGAACGGTTAGGGCTGGGCAAAGTCCAGATACATACATAGATAGATAGATACATATAAATGTGTGAGCACATGAATAACCTAAACCTTTGGTAGCAGTGATTAACAACAAAGCAAATGATCAAGGAGCTGCGATAAAAAAAATAATTTTATCCAGACGTGTTTCCTTCAGACTATCACTTGTTTTGCTCCATGAGCAACTACTAGTCTGGTCAGCGTTTCCAACAATTTCAAGATACTGAAACCTTCTCCAAAGAATTCATTGATTCAAAACTAGACTCATTCTTTTATGGTAGAAAACAAAGTTGATGTGACAAATAGCATAAAGTCATAGAAAGCCAAATAATTTTTTTTTTTTTAAATGCTGGAAACTTCTGCATCAAACTAATGTGATGGACAACACAATTTAACTAAAATAGGGCCTAAAAAATACTTTGATGACTGAATAAAGTGCTATGAATTTATACAAATAAAAGATTTTATCAAAAATGCTGGAAACTTTTGCATCAACTTAATTAAAAAATATGAATGCTGTGATTTTGACATGGTTTAAACTTTTAATCAGAAAAAGAACAGGTCACTCAATAGAAACAGACATGTGACTGTCTTTTGGCAGCATGCCATGTTGGGGGTGAGCAATTAAAAATTGGCAAAAGGGATGATCAATGAATAAATTACTTTGTTCGCCTTTTGTTGGATCACTAAAAAAAACAAGCATGAACACAACTAGACACAAATTAAGTGACTAATTTAGCATAAATTTGCATTGTAAATTGAACGCCCCTCCCCCCCAACATATTTTGGGGGTAATTTTGAAAAAACAAAGAAAACGTTTTTTCTAAACATAATAAGGAGTAAATGTTTAAATTTTCAACTCCATTTGTGTGGCCTGTATGCACAATACATATATACATAGCCAGCCAGACCAGCTTAAAAAATGAAGAAACTAATATTGGGAGATTTGGTTGATGGTTTCTAAACTCACTCAGATGGATTTTGATTCTAGAAGTAAGCTGGGAGGGAAAGGTTGCAAGAAACACCTTGTTGACCTTTGCTTATGTATTTAATGTATGTATTTGTCTTTAGAAACTAAACAAACAAAACAGTTGAAAAAATAAAATCCATGCCTGTTTGTTCAAAAATATTAAATTATTTCAAATGTATACTTCATCTTGTGCTAAAACTGTAATACACCTCTGTCTAAAAATATCAATGTCTACAGATGACCTAAGATATCCAGAGTTTACAACCAAATCTTGTGAATATTGCCTGAGTCTCCCAACTCAGAAGTTTCAGATCAATTGGATTAATTACAAAAAACTAAAAAAAACAAAAAAAAACATGTACAAGCAAAGTTTTAAGTGCAGAGGAAACTGTTTATTATAATCACGAATATTGTAATCAGCAGTTATTGCTATCAAATCAATATGTCCCAAACACCTTATTTAAAATGAATTAAGAATTATAAATTTCATATCAATTTTTTATAATGTACAATTGTTTATAACAATGAATGTAATAACATAACAATGAATGTAAATTCATGACAATAAATGTAAATTATTTCAATTTTCATTGCATAATGTTATCAGCTGGTTATTGTTATCTAAAAAGACCATGTCCCAAAGTGATCACAATACGCAGCTTCCTCTGTATTAACTCACTAAAGACAAAACTAAATCATTTTACTTAAGTCTTTTGATCAGTTTATGGTTCAAATTCTGTACGGCATTCATAACTATTTTGCCAATACAGTAAACCCTCACTATAACGAACCTTGATATAAGGAATTTCGGCTTTAACAAACTCATGGATCCATCCAAACTGACTTTGGATTCACTGAATGATGTTCGAAAAACACTTGGACCATAACAAACTTTCTCCTTACTGAACGAAGTTCAATAAATATAGTGAACACAAGAGCAATATAAATGCATACAATTAGTTTTATTTGATACTAGCTATATGGTGCCACGGCCATAAAACATTAAATCATTACTTAACTCACGGTTTTACAGCCATGGGCTCCATATAGCAGAGGGTGAGTATTTTCAGCTTGTGTGAATAAACATTGAAGATAAATTAGGTGTTGTTTTTAAGTAAATAGTAGGCACTTCTTACAGAATATGCAGTTTAATTTACTACAAATAAACTGAAATATGAGAGTAAAGTTAAATAAAAACCGTTGTTTTTATTTTTTAACTTTAAGTTTTATTTACTGCCGATAAATTAAAAAGGATGACAAAATTTACATAAAGATCATAGTTATGACAGTATTTTTTAATACTTAGAAAAAGTAAAAATTAAGATTCGGTTTTAACTTATTTTTTTGTGTCTGTTAATTATTTAATGACACGCACGAACCATCCTCATCTTACTTTTCCTTCTCATACTACCACAACTAGTACTAAATATCAATTTTCTCAGCCATACTCAGCCGTATCATGTTGGATTGATGTGAAACTTGGTCCAGACCTTCGAGTGAACCATCCCCATCTTCCACCTCTTCCTCCTGCTACTTCTACCACAACTAGTAATGCTTAATATCAATTTTCCCAGCTGTATCATGTTGGATTGATATGAAACTTGGTCCAGACCTTTGTGTGAACCATCTTCATCTTCTTCTTCCTCCTTCTGCTACTACTACCATGGATGGTGGACGCATCATTGAACTTTTGGTTCTTGTTTATTAATTTTGCATTTCCTTGTAATGTAAAACTATGATTGTTTATGATTCTTTATTATTTATATACTTGGTATTTAGACTGTAGAAGTTAAATAATCTGAAATAAAACTCCAAAAAATGAAATAGAAACCGTGTAGGAGCAAATTATTAAAATAATCAAAAAGTGCCTAACAACCATATTAATAATAATAAAAGCTAGAGAACATAAGATTACTAAATTTGCACTGAATACTCCTAAGAGGTATGGTCACATCATATCAAAATTATAAATGTTTAGAGCCAGTAGTTTTTTCTCCAGGAACCTTAGCCATGGGAAAACTAAAATTGTTCGAAAAATGTTTTTGTTTTTTTCTCTTATAGTAATTGCAAATAAATGCAATAACTAGCACTCAAAATATAACCAAGGCGGTTGTGAAGGTAGGGTAACTTTTTTGTTTTTGATTTCCTTAAAATCTTTTTAACAAATTTTAATTAATAAAAAAAGGGTGCCAAATAGCCCCGCAATACATTACAGTATATATAAATATATATATATACAAGGGTGGATCAATAAGTCTGTAGCCTACCAGTTATTAGCTGAATTTTGATCTGAAATCTCCACTGTATACTGTTTGATCTATGTGATTTATGGAGAAGTGTTGGGTTAAGTGCATTGACGAGAAAGGAGATTATATTGCAAAATAAATGCTTTTTTCATCATCCATTTTTGTGAGCATATGTGTGTGCACAATTCTAAAACTACTAAATTAGGTTTCATGAAATCTGATAGACATACTTATTAAGATATTTGAATCCTGGTTCCTGGGGACACATCTCCCAGACAGCCCCCCACCCCACTTCACTAAAAGAGGTAGAGTTACAGACAGTTGCAGGTTGCCTGTAACAAAAGCTGATGGAATCAGACAATTTCTGGAACACATTCGCGCAAAAGTGTGGGTACTTCACTAAAAAGATCATGTGTTGTATTTATCCTTGTGGGGAGACAAATAATCACTGCTGCCCACAACACTGGTTTATTGCTGGGTTTAGATTATTCATGTGCTGCTCTACATGTAAACTAATATTTACTACAACAGCAAATAAGCACAATAAACTTTGTAATAAAATCCTGTTAATAAGAAGCAGGTACAGAGACCACTGGACAAGTAAATTAATGTTTATTTAATAAACAAATGAATTTTTGGTTACAGGTTATAGGTTGCTAATGTAAACTTCTAAAGTACATTTAACTTTGTTAAATTTAAGATGTAAAGGTTATTATAACAATAAGCAATTTATTCTAAAATTTATTCTAATATAAGACTATAAAAATTAAGCAATTACAAAATAATTGTCTCTTACAGTACCTGTCATAAGTATTTGAACAAACAGCCATTTTACTTCTAATTGCTTGGGTTTGCATGTTAAAACCAGGAACATTACGCAAGAAAAAACACATTTCTTGAAAATGTTTTTTTAAAGAATTAAATTGTTAAATGGAAAAAAAAGCAAGTTTTTTGTTTCTATCCTTCTAAAATCTTGTTCAGAATTTTTCAAGATTAAAAAAGTGAACTCACATTGCTATCTGGAAGGGTACTGCTCATAAGTATTTGAACAAGCACAAAATCTGT
>VCCN01006590.1:6289056-6299718 GCA_006491835.1 Architeuthis dux
CTATATCTTGCAATGATGGTCCGACAAGTAATTTAACATCATTCACACATAATTCAGCAAACAATCATATACTTTCTGGTAAATCATTTATAAATATTAGAAATAACAGTGGTCCCAATACTGAAAACTGAGGAACACCAGAGGGTTCATTATGGGATTCAGAATAGGCACTACCGATCTTTACTCTTGTAGTTATGTTTGACAAAAATTCTTTCACAATATTTATTATATTATTAGAAATTCCTAAATTTTTCATTTTTGTTAATGTGACACAGTATCAAAAACCTTGCTAAAGTCCAAATACATAATATCAAGGCTGTTGCCCTCTGTTAAGCATTCATTGATAATATCAATACTTTCCAAAAGATTTGACAATCTTGATTTACCTTTGACGAATCCATGTTGATTACAAATTATTTTATTTTTCATAAAATCTAGGATGTGATTCCTAATAAATTTTTGAAAAACTTTACATGAGATACATGTCAGAGAAACTGGTCTATAATTATTGGGCAAATGTATGGAACCTTTTTTATGTATTGGAATTACTACTGTTGTTTTCCATATGTTTGGTATGTTTTCATCTTTTATACATTTATTAAATGATATGGCTACTGCATTGGTAGAACAATAAATACCTAAATACGGTTAAACACCCTCCAACACTTCTGCAAATCCCAACAATCCCTATGCGACCCTCCCAATCCCTAGCCTGAGAAGCATGGTCAACAATACTTCATTTGACAAAAATAAATAACAAAACAATTACTTTCAACTTAAGGGGTGGGTTGCAAACTCCAGAAACAGGCCAGTTCTTCACAGACAGCTACCGCTGCTGCTGGTACTGCCACCGATGTCAATTCATCCCTCCTCCCCATCTACTTCATACCACTGTTAGTCACTGTTGCTGCTGCTGATATTAGTTCATATCCCAGTGCTAGCTGAAGCCACTGTAGCTGCTGCTGCTAATGATGATAAACTGAACCCCTTCCACATATAATTTCTCTGGGTGCTGATTTTTGCTCATCTATTTCTCTGGTTGCTGATTTGCACTCTCTATTGTCAAAATGAGGGACATTTGCATTACTAATGTGATTTTTACTAAAATATGATATATTTTTTGAACAGTCCATAATTAAAATCAGTGTAAAACCCCTTTTTCTTCACTAACCAGGTATTTTATTAATTAAAAAAGGCTCTAGTCTGACGACCAGATAATGTGCCTAGGTAGTTGTACTGAATTTTATACCACTACCTAATAAATTGTTTTAAAAAATTAAAGTTAATTATAATGTTGCTGTCTTCTATAAAGGATATGATATAATTTTGAATCGAGCTGTATATATATATTTCTGTCCAATCCACATCCGATTTTGAGAAAAGTAATCTAGTAACCCTGAAGCAAAGAATTAATGGAAGATCAGCAGCCAACTGTGGCACGACTTGTCATCGAACAACGTTTCATCTAAAATGCAAAATACGCACACATATGCATACCACAAACATATACATACACACATGGATAAATACGCGTAAGTGGTATGTGTGTCCATGTACGCATGCGTGGGTATGTGTGTATGCGTAAGTGGCTAAATCTAAAAATATGTGTTATTTTCTTTCCAACCGTCTATAACTTTATTTTCTCCCAGTCTAAAAAATATTTCTGTTACTTTCTTCTGTTTGTCTATAACTCTATTTTTATCCTGTCTAAAAATATTTCTAAAAATAGTTTAATTGCGGAATAGGACAATCTGACATAGCTGATTGAGCATGGGCATTTGGGTGTGGGCGTTTCGGTGTCATTCGATTCCTGTGTCATTCCTAGTTTACTTAACTTTTCATAAATTACAATGGTTTACAATTAAACGTCCTCCCTGTTAGACTGCTTTAGGGGCGAGGATGTTCAATTGAAAAAACTTTGTAGGGATGATGTTCAAATGGCTACTGAAGTAAGGGGAGATGTTAAAGATATCCCAGATAACATTTACAAGGCAAATCATTTTCTGAGTTGCCGATTCATCAATAAATACATACTTATGAAAATTAGTGTTTCTTTTTGTGGAGGTACAACATTGTATCATAATAGTAATCAGAACAGAAAACAGACTTGCCAAATTGTGTTTGAACTTGAGGTGAGGCTGCCTATGTTTACTTAGCTCTAATGCCTTTGAGAAAGACACAAACTCACTACTTGCACTCTGTCTCAGATATCTTGACAAAATGTCTTGTCACAATAGTTGCCAAAGAAGCGAGTGAACACTTAGGCAAACCACTCTCCCATTACTACCTTCCCTGCTGTTACTCCCATAGTTAACCTTGACAGGGGCTAAAATAAGTGCTTCATTTCAAGATTGTCTTGCAGACTAGTAACCTTATCTTCGCTGTTTGGATCACTACTTTTTGGTTAATGTATGCTCTGGCCTACCTTATGCATATGTTGTATATAATAATCTTTAAATCCATCTTCTCCACAATTTTTGAAATTTTCTGCTAATTTTTATGACCACTCCTGTAAAAACAACTTGTGGATTCAAGTGATACAGATTTGTGCAACACATAAAAGCCAATAAACAATATACAATTCATACTAGCATTCCAAGGAAAATTATGAGTCACCGCCACCTATATATGCTGTGTTGGGGGTGTGATCACTAAAAGTTGGGCTGTGATCACTAAAAAAAGATCTGAATTGGGCTGTGATCACTAAAAAAGATCTGAATTTTCAAAAAACAAGTGGGCACAAACTAGTGACCAATTTAGCATAAAGTTACATTGCATATTGAGGGGGGGGGGTAAAAAAAACAAAAATATATTTTCCCTACTTATTGAGGGGAGTGTGTGTGCAAAATTTCAAGTTTCTACTATGAATGGTTAAGGCTGTGCAAAGTCCGGATACATAGATAGATACATAGATACATATACATGTCAGAACACATGAATGACCTAAACTCAACAGTGATTAATAAACAGATCTGATTAGTCACTCAATAGAAACTGCCACATGACTAATGTCTTTTTGGAGCATGCTGAGTTGGGGATGATCAATTAAAAAAGTGGAAAAAGATTGATAAATGAATAAGTTACTTCTCTCCCCTTTTGTTGGGCAGTCTGAATTTTCAAAAAAACAATCGTGAATAGCATAAACTTACATTGCAAATTGAACTTTCAGAAAACAAAAAAAGCCATTTTTTTCTAGACATAAGGAGTCAATGTATTCAGCCCTCTAGCTTCATTGCTGGATTATACTATAAGGCTGAGTAGGTTAAGGTTAAGAACCATTATATTTCACATTGTATAACGTTTGCATTTTTAATTACCGTATTTCCTGGCCTCAAGAACGCACTCCAAATTTGATTCACCAAATTAAAAAAAAAAAAGAATAAACAGGTCTGGTTAATCACCCAATAGAAACTGTCACATGACCAAAGTCTTCTGTCAGCTTGCCGTATTTGGGGCCTAGGGGCCTGTAGCTCACAGGGGCCCTGAAAAATTCTGGGATATTCATATTTTTCTTAATTTTATTTTTAAAACCTAATAAAAATGTTCTAACAAATATCTCTTTAATAAATAGAATGAATATATTACACATTAGCACATAACAATCCATTTTATTCACACGATTGACAGATCGCAATACTTACTTAAATTCAAGATGGTTGGGGGGCTCCATATTGCTAATAGCCTAGGGGTCCTGGTATAGGTTAATCTGGCCCTGTCTAACTTCATTGGTGTACGTGCAATACATACATACATACATAGCCAGCCAGACCAGCTAAAAAACTGAAGAAACCTATGTTAACAGTTTTGGTGACAGTTTTTGCTGATAATTATGTTTGAGTTACTTTATTCTTTCCTCTCGAGAGTAAGATTTCTGTGAAAATCATATCTGGTTAAGAACCATTATATTTCACATTGTATAACATTTGCATTTTTAATTACTGTATTTCCTGGCCTCAAGAACGCACTCCAATGTTGATTCACCAAATTAAAAAAAAAAAAGAATAAACAGGTCTGGTTAATCACCCAATAGAAACTGTCACATGACCAAAGTCTTTTGGCAGCATGCCGTATTTGGGGGTGATCAATTAAAAAAATTGGAAAAAGGTGTGATCAATGAATAAGTTACTTCTCTTGCCTTTTGTTTGGCCAGTGATCACTAAAAAAGTCTGAATTCTCAAAAAACAAGCATGACACAAACTGAGGGATCAATTTATGATAAACTTACATTGCAAATGAATCTTCCACTAAAAACCTATTTAGAGGATGAATTTTAAAAAAAAACAAAAAACGTTTTTTTAGACGTAATATATAAATGAGATAAATGAGAGTTTTGGTTGATGGTTTCTAACATACAATTATGGCCAAAGCACTTATTTCTTTTACATTTAAAAAAAATTATTTATGATACTTTTGTTTATTTACTATTTTATACAACGTATATTTCATACACTTTATTCAGAGGACATATACAGGAGTGCAGATTACGGTTAGGATAGGCCTATGAAAAAAATAACCTTCAGCCTGTAGGACACAGGGTAAATTTTCAAGACTTATTTGGGGAAAAAATAGAGTAAAGATCTACATCGGTTAACCAAGTCGAAAAAAATAGAAACAATTCTTTTTGCCAGTAACTTTATGTGCTTTTAATCCGTTAGACCCTAACAATCTTCCTGTGATTTTGTACGAGGGGGATTCTATTTACAGTGTAACTGTATGGTAAATGGGACCGTTACTTTCCTCTGTTGCAGGGTTACCAGATCAGTTTCTCAAAATCGGACAATAGTGTTCCCAAAATCAGAAAAAAATGGACAGAATAAATTTGATGGCTAAAAATAGTTGATAGTGGCTAGGAATAGCTAGATTATTATCACAATAATGAAAATAAATAGCTAAAAGTGGCTAGAATCTTTCATTTTTTCCATTTCATAAAAATTTAATCGGACATCAGGGCTAAAACGAACACAATGTCCAAAATCGGACAAAACCGGCAACCATGCTCTGTTGTATGGAAGTAAGGCTTCAAAGTATTCAGTTACTTCCTTTGTGAAGCTTAGATATTTTAATGACGATTTTTCTGTGCTTTCATTAAAAAAAAACCTTAATGAAAGCACTGAAAAATTGTCATTAAGATATCAAAGAAGCCTCACAAGGAAAGTAACCGAATACTTCAAAGCCTCACTTCCATTCAACAGACTGAAAGTAATGGTCCAGTTTACCATACAGTTACATTGTAAATAGAACACCCCTCTTAAAATCTTTAAAAAACAATTTTTTTTAAATTAAGAACTTCTAGGAAGATTAATAGGTTCTAATGGATTAAAACTAACTGGCGAAAAAAAATCATTTCTATTTTTTTTCAACTTGGTTAACGGATGTAGATCTTTACCAAAAATAGCATTTTTGATGCTAGGAATTATGGTAAATTTAGCACCTAAAAAAGTACTGGTACATTATACATGAAGGGTAATTTTTTACCAACACTCAAAGCAAGTATGCCTTGCATTTTCATAACAATGGAATTTTCTGAGAGTGAAGATGATTGAATTTAAAGATTTGAATAATAGTAAATGAACTTTACCTAAGCCGTGGAATTTTTGAACCTATGTTAATTTTTATTAGTGATTTAAATTTTATATGTTTTTGGTCCTTCCATTGAAATGTTTAAAGTATTTTGGTTTTTCTTTTTATGAATTTTAGCTTCAAAGTGCATAAAATATGTTAGTTTGATACTGAGTGTTCCATAAATTTGACCTTGTGTCATCAGAACTATATCTGTGATCAATGGTGAGCTGGCTGAGGTGGTTGTGTACTTCCCTCTAGCACAGGGGTATTCAACCTTTTTTCACTCACCGCCCAATTTGACATAGTTTAAAGAGATTAAAACATGATACCGCCCACCTAGCATAAAAATTAGTTTTCTTCAAAACAAACTACCGCCAACTTGAAATTGCAAATCGTCCACTAGTGGGTGGTGCCGCCCACATTGAAAACCCCTGCTCTAGCACCAGTGGTTGGTGTTGAGGCCCAAGTAAAAACCAGGATCTTTAAATGCTGATTGTCAAGGCAGGCCTTCCCACTTGGAATATTTGCGCATCTTCTTAACTCCCATTTCTCCTAATTTGGCCATGTGCCAGACAAAGCTAAGTTTGATAATTATTTATGAGTAGAGCTGTTAGCTTTTGAACTGTAACTAAAGTTTTTCGTTCAGACCAAATTTGAATAGGTTCGAAAGAAAGGAAGAATTTCCCTTTTTACATCACATTACATCATATAATTCTTTTTTAAATCAATTTTCGAAATAAAAAATGTGACGTAAGAAAAAGCGTTTGTAATTTAAGAAACTAAAAAAATTTTTTGAGAAGGGTCATTAATATTCAAATGGTTCTTAGGACGATTGAACTCCTTCTTGTTATTTGTGTTGTAAACACATTTCAGCTGATCCATTCTTTGGTCTTCTTCAAGAAAGCCATAATCAGGGCCAAGATAGATAAATCGGCTATGGTCGACCACATCTGGAGGGAGAGAACAGAGACCATCTGCCTCTCTGGGAGGAAGTGCAGATTATTGACAGAGAACGATGTTGGAAGCAGAGAAAAATCAAAGAGGCAAAGAAAAATCAAAATGTCGACTAAATGCATTAGCCAGACAAGTGCAGATTTCAACTCGATGTGGCTTCCACTTCTCAACAAACCTAAACCCGACAAGACAAAGACACAGAAACACCCGGGCCATGTGCTATAAGGGTTATCACCTTTAAACATAACTTCTGTTTAACCCATCACACTCGGATTTTACTCCTGAAGAAGGCTGAAGAATGGATTGGCCGAAATGTGTTTACAACACAAATAACAAGAAGGAGTTCAATCGTCCGAAGAACCATTTAAATAAGACATTTTTGTTAACATCTCATATGACATATAACTTATGGGGAACACAAATAGATGCACACTTCTTGGATACAAATGAAAATGTAGCAAGGCTTGAGAAAACCAGTCAGTGTCTATTTTCTGAGAGTCTTTTTAAAAATCTCTTAACAGTTTTACATTATTCTTTTTGTTTTTTTAATCAATTGGAAACAAATAGTTTTATTACAGCAACAAATGTTGCCAAATACTATAAAAAATTGTGTAAAAAACATTGCAGGTTTTGAACAGAGTTTGTTCTTTTTCTTGTTCTAACTCCGAAGAAGTTAAAGGGAGACAATCAACTTTTCATAGAATGGATATTTTATAGTTTCACCTCATTTAATGCTTCTCAGGCTATTCTATAAAAGTGAGTAATGTGATAATACATTAAATTGAATCACTGTAGCCACGATCACAACACGACCAAACAGCAAAAAACATGTTGGCTAGGTATTCTTCCCTTTTCCCTTATCTGTCTGTTTTAGTGCTCCTGGTCACACTTTTTGGCATAGAGCATTGAACATTTACATGTGTATTACAGTAGCCTCCTTCTAAAAATGAGTTTTCTATTTTTTTAAAATTCATCTTTTTTCAATTGTTTTTTAGGGGGCGCTCGATTTACAATAATAATCCATTGTGAAATGAACACATATATTTTGCCAAAAAAAAGCTTGGTTAGAAAGAGAGTGAGTAAGTATATGGGTTTTTTTTCATTTAAAAAAAATTAAAATTTCATCTTTTTTTTGTCCTACTAGTTTTGTAATACCTGTTCCCAATTTGTGTATTGGTGCCTTTGATATCACCAAGCCAATGTAACTTGTATCCCTGTCCCAAGAGTCAGGAATAGGGGTGTTAGTAAAGTCTAGAGTGACAGCAAGATAAGCCTAGAGAGTAGGGGGTATTGTGACAAAAATGTAGCAACTAGGCTACAGTGATTCATTTTTAAGCAGAGGTGGCAAACTATTTGGTTATATGTATTGCTGTGGATTGGAGAATATCTTGTAGCATGTAAAGCTGCCAAGATCAGAATAAATGTTTTTATCACAGAAAGTATGGGTAGATAGCAGGACAGACTGGGCTTTTCAGCCTTGGTTGGCAACCAGTCTAGGAGATGTACAACTCTGAATTCAAACCAGGAAAGTCCAGTGTTATGAGAGGCTGGCAATGGTTAACAGGGCTCTGGTGAAGCTTTGACTGGCCTAGCAAGCCAGAAGTGGATTGTAATAAAATGCTTAAGTAAAATAAAGGAAAACAAAATAACAGAAAAATACAACCGCCGTCTCCGATGGTTTGAAATACTGAGGAGTGCAGCGAGTCATTTCATAATTTAGAATCACTCAAAATTCCATATACAGAACTGAAAAAATTAAAGTTGACAATAAAACAGGTCTGGTTAGTTACCCAATAGAAACCATAATGTGACCAATGTCTTTTGGGGGTTATCAATTAAAAAATTGAAAAAAGGGGTGATCAATGAATAAGTTACTTCTCTCGCCTTTTGTTGAGAAGTGATCACTAAAAATCACTTTTTAAAAAAAAAAGATGTCAAATGTGGTAATCCAAGATATAGATATTTTATCATAAATTATTTATCATTAAAAATAATCAGTTAATTCCTGCAGAATAAGTATGAAAAATTGATGACTGTATATCTTGAATTTAAATTATCAAAACACAGGTCTAATTAGTCACTCAATAGAAACAGTCATGTAACCAACGTCTTTTGGCAGCATGATGAATTACTTCTATTGCCTATTGTTGGGAAGTGATCACTAAAAAGTTTGAATTTTTAAAAAACAAGCGTGAACGCTGCCGGACACAAACTAAGAGGCCAATTTAGCATGAACTTATATTATAAATTGAACCCGCCATTAAAAACTTATTTGGCGGGGGGATTTTCAAAGATTTAGTATTTACAATATATATCATATATAAGATTCATGAAGAAAAAATAAGGATTTTATGTACGATCGTATGTGTCTGTACGTGATTTATGAAAAATAAAAGGAATAAATCTTATCGTAAATAAATACCACATTTACAATAGATGCTTTTTTTTTCATAAATTGTAAACATTAACATACCCACATTGCAGTAATTTTAGAGAAAAAAAAGTTAACCAGTGTTTTTTGAAAATAATAAAGTATGAAAAAAAAGGCCTGTTCAGTGACACAAATTGTCTTCCAGCGAATGAAGGGTCAGGAATGTAAAGAGTTGGTGATATGAAAAATCAGTCAATCAACGTCCGGGGAAAACATTTTGATATTATACATTGCAGCCAATATAATTTTTGAATTTCGAACTGAAATATTGCTGAAAAGATCTTTCTTTTGGTTTCAGTGGAAATCTTTTGGTAACAGGCATTGTTAACTGAATACTTTCTGATTTTTTAAAATTGGAAAATAAGTGTAAAAATCAGGATGCAACATCTTATCGACAGATTTCTGAGACTATGTTATATAGTCTTGTTAATTATAAGATAGAAATCTGGAAATGTATATTTTTTACGGTCTTAATTAATAAAATGAAGATATTTACAAGATAATTATTAAATATGTCAGTGGCTAAGGATAAAGGAAAGATAATTACTTACTTTCAACGAATTCGTACTAAGTTATGTCCCTTGAGTTGAAAATAAACCGATGTTGATATACATAAGATTTTTATGTAAACTTAAATGTCTGTATTTTTAGTGGAGAAATAATGTATGCCCTCGACATTTCTTTTGAATGTTCGACTGATAATTATAATATTTATGTATCACTATATTTTATTGCTCGTCTTAGATTTGTATTTAACGCTGACATCATCAGTCTCATATATTGTAAATGTTATGCATGATTAAACACAATGTTAAATGACAGGCAATTCATGTAGTCTAACTTTGATTTTCTTTAGGTGAGTTAATAATAATAGCTAAATGGAGAAAAAAATAATTCAAATAACGTATGAGAGTGACATCTAAACTTTAAAAAAAAAATTTTTTATCAACTTAAAAAGAAACACACAATATTGAGATCTATTTACAGGACATTCTCAGAGCAGTAATGCTAACAGAATTTCATTTTCGGTCACACAGAGTCGATGTAGTTTTATCATAAAATGAATCAACAAAATTCCTTATTATAAATCAAGTAAATTTAGTACGAAGGTTGGTTTAATTTGAAAATGATGTCATCAAAATTCCACGAATCAAGGGAAGTAACTACTAACAGTCTCAAATTATCTGAATTCACAGATTAAGTACTTTCACTATTCATTCGTGACTATTTTTGTTATCATCTTATTGTTGCTTTTATCACAACGTTTAGGTCGAATGTCCTCCGACCGTTAAAGTAAGTAGCACGAAGCCAGAATTAAAAAGTACATTATGACGAGAGTTGATCTCATATCCAGGGAACTAGTCTTACGTGTACAACTCAAGTAACTATGAAGTCAAAAACGTTGAACTGTTTAAAATTTAGGTAATTTTTTGGATTAGGTTCGCAAAAACAAGGGAGGTAACTTCAGTAGACACAATTATTTAAGCTGCTGCTAACTTATTATGGAACAAATGAAAGCAGAAAACTTGACAATTTAAAACTGTATTTTATTAAATTTAACAACAAAGGATATAATTTAGGGTTAGTGTTTAGGGTTAGTGCTATGGTTAGTATTTAAAGTTAGGGTTAGGGTTGGGGTTGCAATTAACAACAAAATAAGATTAAATATTTTATTCATATTTGTAACACTAAAATGAATATACAGTTGAAATTAA
>VCCN01006590.1:6316290-6326430 GCA_006491835.1 Architeuthis dux
TATATATATATGCATGTCTGATTGAAAATGACGGACAAGGAACATAAAAAAACATGGATCCGTCTAAAAATTTAATTACTTCCATAGCCCATGGCTCACCCTTCATTCCACAAAGAAAAAAGGAAAAATATCTTTTAATCGAAATTAAATTAATTAATCAAATTTAGTCCCTTCTTTCTTTCCCCATGGCTCACGCTTCCACAAAAGAACTTTTGGAGATATCATGTGGACAGACAGATAGAAGGATGGAATGAAAGACACAGGGTAATACATCTACCTCCCCAAATTCGTTGGCAGAGGTAAATAAGGAATAAATGTTCTAATAAACATCAATTAAGGATCAATTGAAATTGTACAATAATTCTCTTCAAGTGAAAAACAAAATGCCTGCACAAAAAAATGTCTCCTTAGTTTATCAGCTTAGAATAGGGGTAGGCAACCTACGGCCTGCTGGCCACATCTGGCCTGCTAAGGGATTTTAACCAACCCATGAGCAAATATTGAGACACTATGCTTACTGTTTATGTTTTAAAGATTCTTTGAGCCTTTTTAATAGATTCAAATCTTGATTGAAATAAATTGTGACCAAATTGTGTTCTTTGATTACTAATTGGCATCCTTGGTTAAGCATAAATGATTTTCTAGCATGCATTATTCATTGATTTGAGGCAAAATATAACTAGATGTATTTAAATGGATAATTCCCATCTTTCAAGCTTTCTATGACATTTATCTGGCCCACTCATTAATACACAATCTGGCCTGCAGAGAGAAAAAGGTTGCCGACCCCTAGCTTAGAACATTCTAAGGCTCTTTTTTTTCTGCACATCAACCTTCGAATAAAGCGTCACTTAAACATAAACACTGAATGCTTTTCTTTCTCAATTTTATTAGAAACTGTCGACCAAAACTGTCACCAAAACTGTCAACATAGGTTTCTTCAGTTTTCAAATGGGTCTGGCAATGTATGTGTCGAGCATACAGGCTGCACCAATGGAGTACAGTAATGAAAATTTAAACATTTACTCCTTATTAATGTCTAGAAAAAACGTTTTGTTTTGTTTTTTGAAAATCCCTCCTCTCCAATAGGTTTTGAGTGGGGCATTCAATTTACAATGTAAGTTTATGTAAAATTGGTCCCTTGGTTTGTGTCTGGTAGCATTCATGTTTTTTTTTAGTGTTCACTGCCCAACAAAAGGCTAGGGAAGTAACTTTCATTCATTGATCATCCCTTTTACCAATTTTTTAATTGATCATCCCCAACACAGCATACTGCCAAAAGATGTTGGTCATGTGATGGTTTCTATTGAGTGACTAACCAGACCTGTTCTAACATTTATTCTTTATTAGGATAGTGTTTAATTAATTTTTAGGTAAGAACCAAAGCTGCTATTAAAAATTATCAATACATTTTGGGGACATCTTGTATATATGCATTTATTTACAAATGTTTATTACTTGGAAGTTAATTAAGTTGTGAGTGCATATGTTAGAGAGAGAGAGCACTGATATCCATATATAAATGTAAGTATTAGAGACCATCAACCATAACTGTCAACATTTCAACAGTTTTTAAGTGGGTCTGGCTGGCTGGCTGGCTGGCTATATATGTATCACATGTACAGGCCGCACCAATGAAGCTAAAAGTTTGAATATTTAAACATTCACTCCTTATTATGTCTAGAAAAACTTTTTTTTTGTTTTTTGAAAATTCTGCTCCAAAATAGGTTTTTAGTGGGGGTGGGGGTGCGGGGGTTCAATTTACAAAGTAAGTTTATGCTAAATCGGTCCATTATTTTGTGTCCGGCAGTGTTCACACTTTTTTTTGAAAATTCAGACTTTTTAGCAATCCAAAAAAAGGTGAGAGAAGTAACTTATTCAATGATCACCCTTTTTTCCAATTTTTTATTTAATCACCCCAACATGGCATGCTGCCAAAAGACTTTGGTCCCGTGACGGTTTCTAGTGAGAAAATAATCAGACCTGTTATATGTATTTTAAAAAATCTTATATGTGACTTAGAAAAGACTAGGAATGCAGCCAAAGCTTTTCAAAAAGTACATTCACAATATGAAGCTATTCATTTCTGTCTCTATCTGGCTATGGGCCTGTCCATGACATTCAGAGAAGTTTTGGCTGTGAATCATTCTTTGATTGCCTAAGTATGCGATATGCAATAAATAAAAGGACATTCATTCAAGTCTAATGTAATCTCAAATTAGTTGAGTCCAATTTTCACTGACTGAGAGCGGCGCTAGGTCCGACTGCACCCCCATTCTGCAAATCTTTTTAGATTATTTTTTAGATTCATTTAGATTATTATTTAGATAACTTTAGATTATTCTTTAAAAAAGAGTTTTAAAGAATTCATCAGATATATTGTGCCCCCAGAGCTCCAGTGTCCCCCACAGTTGCGGGTCCCATGCGCTGCCTCTGCTGAGAGCAAATACTGGGCTTGAGGAGTGGAGTAGAATACGCAAGGGTCAGTGCTTTGTCCCCAATTTACTGCTTTAGATGTGCGTATATTTATTGCAGAGGTTTTATTAAAATTGTAATCTTTGAGCCCTTTTCTTTCTGAAGAAGATTTAAAATTACTCTTATCTTGTCCTTGATGCCGCAGCCAGATCCACCAATAGGGAAAGAGCTAGCAGCTCTTCCAGGAATTAATGATGTCAGGCTCACAGAGATATTTAAAGAGTTTTGGCAGGCTAATTCTCTCTCTCTCTGACCATTCTCGCTACTGCCAACACCAAACAGCAGTAAGGGGAAGTTTTTCACCCTTCTATTCCTTCTTTTCTTTATTTCGACAGTTCAGATATTTCTCCTCATTTAAGGCCTTTCTAAAAACACACCTTTTTTCTAGATACTTTTCTCTTTCTGAGAAATCGCACTTTCTGGCATTTATATCGGTTCTTATGACAAAGGGCTGCATTATCATAGATATTAAATATAGCCTTTTCATCTTCAGTGCTAGTTTGATTCACTACGTGTAATATCGTTCTTCATTTAAAGGAATGGTCTCTAACTTACTTTGATGTGTATATTTACTTTTTAATCTTTTTTTTATTGTATTACCATTTATAAGTACGTATATTTTCTCGGTTATAAAAGTGAACTTGTTATTTTTAACTTTACGCCTTCTGTTTATTTGTTTAATCCGTGCATGGGATGTAAGCTTGTGTCCTTATTAATTCTTACACTCGAACAAAAGTACTTACGGAAATTCTGATTTAAAAGAACATAAGCAGTCTCCCTGGAACATACCTTACAAAGTATATATTCTAGGAGTTTTTGTGGGAAGTTAATTTACAAGTATACCTCCAACACTATTATACATTAATTCATTTGGACTAGTTTCCTCTTCTTTGTTGTCTTTATCATAACATTTTATCCACTGTATACTGTGGACTTCTTTCTGTCTGAATTTCTGAATTATTATAACTGAACAAATAAAGATATAAAACAATGTAAAAAGGAAAGAAGAAAAATAAAAGAATGTGAAAAAGAAAAAAAACAAAACATCGCCAATGCTTTTAAACTAGAGACTTATAGATATTTAAAAAATATCAATTTTGCTGAGTCATTTCAGGATACCTACAATCCAGCAAAGCCCAATTCTTGTAACTTAGAGGAAAAGAAAGTGTTGTTGAGTAAAATGAGAGGAGAAGGGGAGAAGAAATGTTGGCATATCTGAAATCAAAGGACAGTATACTTGAATTAGAGTGCTACTACCAAGATATATATTAGGGGCAAGTCTAAAGCTAAGCTTACGATTGGTAGCCAACTGGATTTCATCAAATCTGCAATCGTTTCAGTCCAATCGCTAACAAATTTGTTGCCAACCGACTGTGACATTGCTCATGTCACAGTCGGTTGGCAACAAATTTGTTTCTTACTGAAAAATTGTTTGCGATTCAGTCGCGACTTGATCGTAGATATAGGAATGGGTCTATCTTCTACAATTCAGTCGTAGATCGTAGCCAATGAAAAGTGATAATCAATTTAACGTCACTTCATTTTCAACTAAATAAAAAATAAAATAAAAATGCGACCTTTTTGTATCATGTATGGAAATATGCGGCTAAAATAAAAAGCCATATTTTGATTAAAAATGTCTATTTTCACATTTTTACATTATTTTCAGGAAAATTTAGATGTTTTTATTTTATTTTTGCCTCATTTTTGGATGTAAAATTATAACATATTAATGTCTTTTCGATAATTAAAGTTATGATAAAATTAATCATTGAATTAGAAAATTGCCAATAATTTTGTATTAAAATAAATTATTGTTTGCTTTGTAGTTTTGTCATAAATCTATTGTGTGTTTAGTATATCTAAAATATTGTTTGACGAATGGGTATGCGAGGAGAAAAAGATGCCATTAGCTCGGCAGTAATTACAAAGTGAGTTGCCCAGAGGAACTCTTTATTTTTTTTCCAGTGAATTGCTAGTGAAAGATAATGAGTGATAAAACAAAATGCAAAAGAAAATATATTTATATCAATTCTTTCCAGACCTATTCTTTATCAAATTCAATATGTAGTCTGAGACTGCCAAGTCGCATAATCAATATAATAAATAAAAGGACATTTATTCAAGTCTAATGTAATCTCAAATTAGTTGAGTCCAATTTTCACTGACTGAGAGTGGCGCTAGGTCCGACTGCACCCCCATCCTGCAAATTTTTAAAGATTATTTTTTAGATTTTTTAAGATTATTATTTAGATATTTTTAGATTATTCTTTAAAAAAGAGTTGTACAGAATTCTTCAGATATATTGCACCACCAGAGCCCCCCTCCCCCGTTGCAGTCCCATGCACTGTCTCTGCTGATAGCAAATAGTGGGCTTGAGGAGTGGATTAGAATATGTAAGGGTCAGTGGTTTGATTCCTTTATCACCAATTTACTGCTTTAGACGTATGTGTATATACTGCTTTAGATGTGCGTACCATGTATGGAAATATATTGCTAAAATAGGAAGCTATAATTAGATTAAAATTGCCTATTTTCACATTTTTACATTATTTTCAGGAAAAAAACTGTTTTTATATTATTTCAGTCTTGTTTCTTTATTGCCACAACATGTATATACTTGCTGTTTTGGTTGTGGTGATTGTTTGCTTCCTACTGGCTAGAATTGAAACTTTACCATGATTTTGAGAATGTGGCATTTAAGATATTGTTCATTTTTGTTCCTTAGAGATTAAAGCTATTCTGTGATTGCTATTCCATTGGGCACACGCCATAAGTACATTATTTTATTTTTAATGATTTATAAATCCTGTTTCTTTCATTTGGTACCAGCACAACAATATTGTTGTCTTAAACTGCCAGACTTTTTGAACAGCTCATTGATATTGTTGTCTTAAACTTCCAGACTTTTTGAACAGCACATTGATATTGTTGTCTTAAATTTCCAGACTTTTTGAACAGCACACTGATGATGTTGTCTTACACTTCTGGAGTTGTTTTTATGTGGAAAATGGGAATATGTTACAACTCTGAAAAAAACAAAAAAACAGTAGTGATAATAAATCTTTATTATTATTGGATGGAGTATTGTAATACACCACTTGTGAGTTTGATTCTCACCGAAGGCTTGCTCTTTATTTATGATTGCGCTGTTATTTGTTGCCATAGAAACAGTGGCCTGAATTAATAAGTTGGATAAAAACAACTAAAATTAGGATGAAGGCAAAAACTAGTCAAATTTAATAAAAAATGGTGAGTATTGATAATCTTTTGCACTTTATTGACAATAAAATGATGATACAGGTTTCCTCCGCTATTCGAAAGTAGAGCATTCCTATAAAAAACCTTTCATAAGAAGAAATGGTGTAAAGCGAAGAAGCAATTACCATTAATTTATATGGGAAATTTTTTTGAGCCACCAAAATAGTGATGATGGTAGGTTAGGCAGATGTTGGTGGGGTGCGAGGTACAGGAGATTGACTGTCCCACACTTAGAGCTTTGTGCCAGATTAAACTAAGCTTAGTAAATAGTAATAAGATCCCTCACCAATGCTTAGCAAGCTAGTCTTACAGACCATTACTACTATAGTGAATTCAATCCTTACTGAGTGTCCCACACTTGTGGCCTTGGGCCAGACTAAACTAAGCTTAGTAAATAGTAATAAGATCCCTCACCATGGAGCAATGCTTAGCAAGCTAGTCTTACAGACCATTACTACTAGAGTGAATTCAATCCTTACTGAGTGTCCCACACTTGTGGCCTTGGGCCAGATTAAACTAAGCTTAGTAAGTATCAATAAGTATGTAATTTTAAAAATACAGCCAAACAAAATTAACAAAATACCATATATACCAGTATATAAGACGGTCATTTAATTTTTTGATCCTCCTAGGGTGTCCCAGACGTGGCCTTGTGCCAGACTAAGCTCCTTAAATACCAAGACCCCTTACTAGAAAGCAATTGTTTAGCAAGCTAGTCTCACAGATCATTACTACTATAGTGAGTTCAATCATCACTCGGTAGTTCATGGCCTTGTGGCACACTCAACTTAGTAAATATATATTGATGTTTCATTATTGAATAGTCTTGCTACTGTGTAGTTAATTCAGTCTGCATTGTGTGCTCCACACTTGTGGCCTTGTGTCAAACTAAGCCAAGCTTAGTAAATATTTGAGCTGTCTTATCATGGAGTAATGGTTAGCAAGTTATTCTTGCAAACTGTTACTACTGTAGGGAGTTCAATCCATATTGGGTGCACCACTCTTGTAGCCTTGTGCCAGACATAGTTACATTTAGTAAATACCAAATGCACCCTACCATGATTATCAATCTAGTCTCGCAAAACATTACTACTGTAGTGAGTTCAATCCTTACTACCTGTCCCACACTTAATGACTTGTACCAGGCTAAGCTTAACTTAGTAAATGTCAATAAAACCACTTTCTTCTATTAATCACTGCTACCCAAAACAGACCGGTTTAAACACTGTTGCTGAGTTTAGGTTAGGTTATTCATGTGTTCTAACATATGTATCTATGTATCTGGACTTCGCCCAGCCCTAACCATTCATAGTAGAAACTTGAAATTTTTCACACACTCCCCTCAATGAGTAGGGAAAACGTTTTTTTTTTAAAAATCCCCTCCTAAATAGGTTTTTAGTGGGGGTTTCAATCTGCAATGTTAGTATATCCTAAATTGATCCCTTAGTTTGTGTCCGGCAGCATCCATGCTTGTTTTTTTTTAAATTCAGACTTTTTTACTGATCATTGCCAAACAAAATGCGAGAAAAGTAACTTATTCATTGATCACCTCTTTTTCCAATTTTTAATTGATCATGGCATCCTGCTTAAAGGCATTGGTCACATGACGGGTTTTATTGAGTGACTAATCAGACTTGTTTTTTTTTTTTTTTTTAAAAGAAATCATCAATTTATGGTTCCAACCATACTGGTAGCATTTTCATCAAGGTAACTTAATTTTACCACCTCTACTGCTTAATTTATGATGTAAAAAGAAGCATATATGGGTAGCAGTGATTCATAATTTCCCTTGGAATGCTAGTCTTACATAAAATGGCAAAATCTTGATGTTGGTCTTTCAATATTGGTTTAGGTGATTTAGCTTTTTATTCCGACAGCATATTTGCTTAATTTTAGTTTCTTTTTTGTGTACTTTCCAATTGAAAGGGAAAGAATTCTGACTCATGTAAGTGTCAATTTTAGCAGTAGGAGGAACTAACTTTGGTTTGTTGCCTGAACTTCTGAGAAACATTGTCATTATTTGATAAATTATTCAGACTATTACTTTACCCATGGCGTCAAAAAATAACGGCAGTGTTTAAATAATTTTACAATTGCTCTGTACTTTAAAAAAAAGAAAGGAAATCAAAAACATTATGTTGCTTTGCATTTTCTTGTTTATATTCAACCAGAATGTACCTGGATTTTTTACGCATTTGCAAAAAAAAATAAAAATAAGGGAGATTACTTTATAATTAGTCTGCTTGTATGGTGTAATGCTTAGCATGCCTGCATCACACACAGAAGGTCCTGGGTTCGATTCCCGGTATAAGCGCGCGAAGAATGTGAAAAACTCTTCATTAGGACAAATTTCCCTGTGCAATCAGCAGCTAACTCTGTACACTCTAAGCTGTGTGATTAGGATGGAGGTATCCCTTTGGTGGACTTGCATCCTGCCAAGGGGGTGGTCATAAAAACTTGTAAGAACAAAGTCCTGGTCTCGACCAGACTTGAAACTTGCAACAATCACTAAGCCTGCAACAGAAACCGAGTCTTCATCACCGGGCCCCATACTCCATTGGGAGTTGTCTCCTAAGAGACGGACGCTTTACTACTTTATAATTAGCATTTAATAGTTATCCCTCTTGACAAATGCTACAGACAGAAAATATAGACCATCATGTGGTGTATTATATAAGTAGATTGTCCTCACCTCTGTTGTTTTGATCACTATATTTTGGCTAGCATTAATGGACTCTTTCTAAGACTTTCTATAGCGTTAAAAATTCTAACAAATAAAAACTTTTTACAGCAAATAAATTTTTGCCATTCAACCAGCAAAGAAGTGGAAACAGACAGAAAAAATAAAAGATTACCACATGCCCCATGAGGAAGGCCTGAGAGCTTACTGGCTAAGCTGTAATGATCAAATAACCAGATGAAAATGCTCATCCAAATAATACTTCACTCATAGGTGCCGACTACATGGGGGCTTGGGGGCTCGAGCCACCCCTGGGAAAATTGTTGAGGGTCTGAGCCTCCCCATGTATTAATTGACAAACAATTTAACACGGGTACATGGTCAAACTTTGTCATTATTAATTTAATTTGTTTTCAAAATACACAGAATTATTGCATTGTTTAGTTATTTTCTTTTTCGTTTGATATGTTCAGAGCGTATTTTACATTGAAGGTATTTAAAACAAACATTTTTTAACACAAATTTAATCTATTTTGAACATTCTTTTCTTAATATTTGGGGGAATTATGGACTTTGATACAAGCATGGTAACTGTTAAATGTTATTACTGATAATATGTGTTTCTATGCAATTAATTCGAATAGCTTCAACGTAACTGGGAAACTAAAAGTCGGTGCCTATGACTTCACTTCAGAGCTTCAGACAACAGTAGTAAGGTCGAAGCCCTCCGACTGAAATGTAGTGATTGAAACAACAAAGGTGAGGATGCTCATCCAAATAATGACAATACCACACTTCAGAGCTTCAGACAACAGTAGGTAGGTAGGTAGGTAAAAATGGAAATTGACACCTTAGCAACATTATCAGCAGCTAGTGAAGGAACACATGTAATCATGCACAGCAGCACAGTAGGAATATTCAAGTAACAAATGAAATTGACACAACAGCAGTAATAGTAGTTGTAGTTATATTATCAGCAGCAAGTGAACAAACACATATACAACAGAACAGCATTTTGTGTTCGTAATACCCTTTCCTCTCTTTCTGTTTGTTGTCACAGACAGACTGACAGCTCACAAATTATATTAGGTATTTCATTGTTGAAACACAAAGCTTTTGAAACTTGCAACTTTCGCCGTTCTTTGCCTATCACTGCTTTGTAAACCTTCTAGAAATGGGTAGGAAAGCTAATCGCAAATAGTCTGTGTCATCTCTTGCACACATAACTTACATCAAGGGTTGGCAACCTTTTTGCCTTTGTGGGCCATTTTGTGTATTAATGTGTCGATGGTAGGCCAGATAAATGCCATAAAAAAAGGCTTGAGATATTAGAATTATCCATTTAAATATACCTAGTTATATTTTGCTGGAAACCAAGGATGCTAATTATTAATCAAAAACCTCAATTTAGTCGCATTTTATTTCAATCAAGGCATCTTTTGAATCTATTAAAAAAACTCAAAGAATCTTTAAAACATAAAAGTAAGTATAGTATCCCAATATTTGCTTGCGGGCTAGCCAAAATCCCATCACAGGCCAGATCTGGCCTGTGGGCTGTAGGTTGCTGACCCCTGACTTACATTCTCACATGTCCAAATACTAGCAAAATACAATAATTTCTATTTGTGGCAGGATTTAGAGCAAGATTTTTATTAAACACATACTCCAGGGGCCAGCAGGGCCTACCATGCACCCCCCTCAACATGATTCTACATTTAGGGTAC
>VCCN01006590.1:6368481-6383552 GCA_006491835.1 Architeuthis dux
TTGGTCTGCTGTGCACAAAAATGTAATTACAAAAAGAAGCAGCATTGCAATATACCGGGTTTACAACTTAACAACTTGTGCAGATTCACCTGCAATAACTCAACTCCAGCCGACTATAATAATTACAATATTTTTTGCCATTGACTTTATTAACTAGTCAAGTGCATTTATGGTTTGACCTCCAAAGATTCGCTACAAATTTTTTTGTGTGCTCAATAACATATTAGAAGTCTACCGCAGTCTGACCACTGGAAAGGTGTAATTTTCAAGATGGCTGCCAAATTCTTTAAATGCCTATTATTCATCCTAGACAAGTTTTTTTTAGTATCAGGTGTACTCAATAACATATTAAAAGTCTATCACAGTCTGACCACTGGAAAGGTATAATTTTCAGGATGGCGTCCAAGAAGAATTTTGTAGTCAACTTGGACACCATCTTGAAAATTATACCTTTCCATTGTTCAGACTGCGGTAGACTTTTGATGTTATTAAGCACATTTGATATTACAAAAAAAAAACCCATTGGAAAAACTTGTCTAGGATGAAAAATGAACAAGTAATGGGCATTTTAAGGATTTGATGGCTATCTTGAAAATTATACCTTTCCAGTGGTCAGACTGTGGTAGACTTCTAGTATGTTATTGAACATACAAAAAACCGCTGAGAAACTTTTTCTAGCAAATTTTTTGGGGGTCAAACCATAAATGCACTCTACTAGTTTTTAGTATGTTATTAAGTACACCTGATACCCACAAACTGTTGAGAAACCCTTTTGTAGCAATTATTTTGGGGTAAGGCTTTTTTTTTTTTTTTTTTTTTTTTTTAAATTTAAAAAAAATATTTTTTTTTTTATAAATCCACTCGACTAAACCCTTTCGAGACTCCTGGGACATATATATCACAAGGTTTCTCTGACTGCTTGGATATATATGTCCTATAGATCTGTTTTAGAGGTCTACTGAGACATTTTAATTTAGACGTTAAGCACTTTAATAGGTTAAACTTGAAAGCGTTAGTGCAGAGCTATCTTAGCTAAAATATGCATTTTCAAGTCATTAAATGAGACATAAATATATCGGAATATTCATAGAATCCTTGGGATATATGCCTTGTAGATCTCTTTTGAAACTCTACTGGGACATTTTAATTCAGGCATTAAGCACCTTAATGGGTTAGTCTTGAAAGGGTTAATGCAGAGCTATCTTAGCTTGAATTATTTTTTTTTTTTCTTCTGAAATTTTTAGATGAAGCAATTTCACTATTAGTATTTTATTACTAGCTTTAGTTCATCTTATTGTTGATTTTTATCGGAACGCTTTGGGTTGATACTCTTCATAATTACAGAAATACCTTGAATAGTGTGGTTTTGATTAGTGCGGATTTTCATGTGGTACGGTTAAGTTATTGCTGTACAAATTAATGTAACTAAGTATAAGCTGAAAAAAACATTAAATTATAATAAGACCTTGAACTGTGTGGTTTTGAACTGTAGAGAAAATTTTGGAACAAATTAACCTCACTAATCAAGGTATGCCTGTACTATCATTCTATTACTAATGTTACTCCATCTTATTATTGTTGCTTTTTATCATACCACTCTGGGTCAATACACTCTTCGTTGGCTAGAGAGCAAACCGCACAATATCGGAAATAAAGAATTAGCATCCAGCAAGACTTGAATTTGCATCCCACACCTTGGGAGCACATCTTTCATGGACATCACTTTAACCACTTCGGCTACAGGATCATTGCTGATTAAGTGAAGCATAAATCTGTTGCCATTCTGTCACCCCTTCCTCTCCGATTGGATAGATAGTATTGGAGAGCAAGGAGCAGCAGAATGACTATAGATTTGTATTCTGCTTAATCATCGAAGCGTCCATGGCTGGAGTGGTTGAGGCACTGTTCATGAAAGATGAACTCCCAAGGTGTGTGATGCGAGTACGTCTATTTCAAATTGGAAACTACTTCTTTATCTTAGCTTAGTCTGACACAGGCCCACAATAGTGATGCACACAGTGAGGATCAAACTCCTCTCATAATGGCCTGCAGGGCTAGCTTACCAAACATTGCTCTACAGCAAGCACTTGAGATTCCTTAACAACTAAGCATTACAGCCTCTTAGAACTTAAGTAACTAAAATTTTAAAACTACTGTAATCTCAAAGATGTTTTATGCTTAACTCTTAGCTTAATTTTGACTAGATTTACCTTCATCTTAATATTTAGTAGCTTTTTATCACAACTTTGACTCGGATCATCATTCTATGGGAACAAATAAACAGCGCGATCTTAAATAAAGAGTAAGCCAACGGTGAGAATCAAACTCTGACCCTCTATCCAGAAGGAGTCCACTATATACCTGGCTGCCTTCAACCATTCGGCCATGGGGCTTCATAGTTTAGCAGAAGCTGATTTAACACCTTTAAACTTGACACCTTACAACCGATATCCGACACTTGTTGATGTTTATATTTGAGACCTAGTAGTCTTTTTAATACAATGATCTTTAATCAATTTTTTTTTTATTGGATGAAGTTTTTTAACACAATATTTTTTTATTATTAATTTTGACTAATTTTTACCTTCATTTTAATTTATAGTTGCTTTTTTATCACAACTTTGACTCTGACCATCATTCTATGGCAACAAGTAAACATCTCGATCGTAAATAAAGAGTAAGCTCACAGTGAGAATTGAACTCACACCCTCTAGCTTTTTATCACAACTTTGACTCGGACTGTCATTATTAGGTATGAACAAAATGTATGAAAATGAAATGTGTAAGCGACATCTGATTTTAAAAAATGTATGGTAGACAATGCAGTGGAAAAATAAACAAGATTAAAATGCACGACAGCTGCGTCGTCCCATAATTTGAAATAGCAGTCTATTTACATAAACAAAAAACAGAATAAAATATATTAAAAATACAGGCTGTAAATATTTTTTCAGCATTTTACTATATTTAATTATTCATCCTTGTTATAATATTTTTATATAAGTTTCAGTCGAACCAATACATAGAAAGATATGCATTTCAAAAATGTATAAGATATATGGAATAAATCGATAAAAATGATGAAAAGATTAATATTAAGTGAAATTTTTCGAATAAAACTAAAATAATTCTGAAAAGAAAATTATTTTACTTTGGGATTAAAAAACAGAAAAATTAAGAGCTCCATTCCAGCAGTTCCTGGATATTATTCTAAAAAGGTAAACATAATTAGTATCTCCAGGGATATATCTGTAAAATGTGTAAAAATCAATGAAAGCATCATTATATGAAATAGATAAATCATCAAACTAATAAAAGTTGGGTTAGGAATTATATGAAAAAAAAATTCTACTCCAACATTTGGAATGGAAAATTATTTATTTTTTTTAAAAATTCGCCCTTTAATAAATAAGTATTGAATTTTATTAAAAGCATATAATATGCTGATTTTTGCCAGATTTAAAAAGATTTCTCGTGTGTCGATTTCACGCTGAAATTTTCATCCATTTTGTTCATGCCTAGTCATTATTGTACAGTACCCCAATTTTGCTCATGTTGACAAACTGCAAAGCTTGATTATTTCTTTCTATTTAACCATTTAACTGCTTCCTGGTAGAGCCCCTAACCGATAAAGGTGGGAAAGAATGTAAACTTGCCTGCTGGGGTACCAGAACCATGCTGGATATGGCAGACAGCAACAGACCACAGATATACTCTGGCAAGTTTGCGAGCAATTAATGCAGACTAGATAACAATATTGCAGCACTCGGTGAGATCTGCTTCATAGAGAAAGGAGCATGGAGCAGGCTTCACCTTCTGTTGATCATAGATTAGAAGTGGAGTGTCGAGCAGTGGGGAACCACTGTTGTTCTGGTATAAGTTTCAAGGTCAGGGACTAACCTTCAAACTCGTCAGCCTACCAACAGATCCCTCTAACCACATACCATGCACCTCAAACTCATAACAGGTGCCATATCAAGCTCCTCAGTGTGTATGCCCAAAACCTCCAGGCAACTCCACTGAGAAAGAAAGTTTCTACATGAGGCTGGCTGCACAGCCTCTAGTCTAATGCCCAAGAAACCAAGTCATCTTGGATGATTATAATGCTTAACCTGGCACAAGTCCACAATAGAAGGGCACCCAGTAACTACACTATTAATGGTCAGTGAGTGTAGCTTCTAACCATCCTTCTACAGCAGTCACCCTGAATAATTATAAAGTGTAGTTTAGTCTGGCACAAGGCCAAAGTAGTTGGCCATCCAGTAAGGATCAAATTCACTACAAATACTCATTTTCCACCCTAACAATGATGCATGGTCACTTTTTTGTGTTGAGGAATCCATATACCCTCCCATAGTGCACACAATTGAAGGTTGCATTCTATCCAGAACTTACTGTTCCTTTGAACTTTTGCCAGATACATTAGGTTGTACCCCTTTCTCTACTCCTCTTAATGCAATGGAGAGGTGTGGTGTAGGGATGGATCCCTGGTTACAAGGCTTTAATTTTGGGGGCCATACATGACTGGAAATCACTACACTAGCAATGGTCTGTGAGATTACCTTGCATATCATTGTTTTTTGGCAGACCCAGTTTTGAATATTTATGAAGCTTAGCAGAGGACCATAGTAGTGAGGCACTCAGTGAAGACACTCTAGGCTCCTGTACTGTTTTTTACTAAGCATAAAGCCTCTTAGAAATTATTACCTGCAATTTCTTGTCTTCTGGAGATGTACAGTACCCCCACTTTGTCTACATGAATAAGGTAATGAGAACAAACAGCAGAACTGATGGAATTCTAAGTTTGATCATTTTCTGTCGAAAATATAAGTGAATTTTCTAAGATGAGGAACTATCATTATTATACATTGATTTATTCAAACTGATGTCCTCATCTTGGTTGTTATATTTGTTTCAGCTGTTGTACCCAGGGATTGAACCCATGAACACCAGGTAAACTGCATACACCTAAACAATGCTTATATCCATTAGGCGATTATCCCTGGGTCAAGTAGTGAAATTCATATATACTGGTTCAGTGGAATCAGCAGAAACAGCATCACAAGGATGAATTAACTAATGTAAGCTATCCTCTAGCATGGGATTGAATAAAGGGTTCAGTTTGAAATTCCCAAAATGCTACTGAATATGACAGGAGCCTGAAGAAAGAGGGTACAACAGCCGAAACATTGTGGCTATAGCAACTAAGATGAGGACACCATTTTGAATGAATCGGTGTCTGTATAAGTGAATTACATGAAAGATGAATTCTTGGAATATGGGATGTGATTTCAAGTTTTGTTGGAAGCTATTTTATTCTTTCTTCATATTTACTTTAAAGGTCAGTATTTGACCTACAAAATTGTGATAAAAAGCAACAATAAGATGATGAAAGCTAATCGAGTGTTAATAAGTGAACCAGTTTTACACGATCTCACATTTTTTGCCTTCTTTTTCAAAATTCTTATGAGTTTGGGACCCCATTTTGAGATAACTTAAAGGAAGCTAAACATTAACACATTTACTGCTATCTTGGATACTTGAAACCTTACATAATGCTATCTATATTAATCACAGCTGACATTTATATGTATCTATGTAACCGGACTTCACCCAGCCCTAACTGTTCATAGTATAAACTTGAAATTTTGAACACACACACTCCCCTCAATGAGTAGGGAAAATGTTGTTTTTTTTTTTTATTTATTTATTTTTTTTTTATCCCTGCCCCCTCAAAAAAAAAAAGGTTTTTAGTGGTGGGTTCAATTTACAATGTAAGTTTATGCCAAATCGATCCCTTAGTTTGTGTCCAGTAGCACTCTCACTTGTTTTTTAAATTTGGATGTTTTAGTGATCACTGCCCACCACCACTGCTTAATTTATGAGGTAAAAAGAAGCATATATAGGTGGCGGTGATTCATAATTTCCCTTGGAATGCTAGTTGTTGTTACGAGTTACCATCAGAAATTGCTATTTAAGACTACTTAAGCTTTATTTTGGTAAATAAAATTAATTACAAGTGAGGTTGAACTGGTATTTTTAAGTGGCTAAGTGAAATTCTTCTGGCAAGACATGGAATGTAATATGGTTTAAGACAATAACTGCATACCTCAAGCGTTGCTCAGCTAGTTTCCAAAATATTTTCTGACAGATTCCCCCTCTGGAGCATTTGATACAACTGCCTTTCTGAGTGCATTGAGGCCAGGACTGTTGGGTTTGTCCTTGAACATTTATTTCATGAGGTAGCAAATGACGTGCTCATATTCAAACTCAAACATACTTCTTTGAAAGTAAAACTTGAACAGTCTGTTTCGATCTCACAACACAAAAAAGATTTTCAAAGTACAGTAAACTAACAGATTCCTGCTTGTTTGGGCCATCATCAGCTAAACATTGAGTGAGCGCGGGTATACAACTTTACAATTTATAATCAGGACCACCTTCCCTACATTGTGCCGACAGAGCTTTTACTGTCTGTTACTTTTTACAGACACTAAAATATCTTTGCCCTTCTGTGTATCCGTAGTCAATTTCGACAATAGTGAAAAGTTATGAGGACATAAAACAAAAGAATGCAAAATAATACACAAAACAATCGCCTAAATTACTATATTAAATCTACATGGTTAAGATTCATTTTAGTTAACCTAGATGAGAAAAATAGAAAAGAAATTTTTCGCCAGTAATTTTTGGTGCTTTTAATCCACTAGGGCAGTGCCCGTTTTTAAAGATGCATGTTTGGAAGGAGCAGGTCTTCATGGTGTGTGGAACAGCCTGCAATAATTGTCATGTAAAATAATTTTCCGTCCGTCGTACGAAAGTACGGCCTTGAAGTATTTCGGTTACTTCTTTTCAGTGTTGTCAATTTAGATATTTTTTATTTAAATTTAGATAATTCTAAAGAGCGGAAGTCAAGGGAGATAATTTCTAGAAACTATGAAGAAATATCTATAATCTTTAAATCTTATTTATTTTTACTATATATCTCCAGAACCGCTGATCCAAAATACTTCAAATTCAACACTGTACTGCCTTGTGTGCTGAATAATATATCTAACGAATGGCAGCTTTGTACAATGGCCAGGTGTCGAGTAATTGCAGTGCATACACACTGACAGATATCTTCAATTGTAGTTAGATTTGACCCTAGGACCCTCCAGGAATTGGTTAGTTTTTAGAAAAACCAATTTTTTAAGATTTAGTAAAGGGCTCTATTTACAATTTACTATGCTTTGGAGGTGTGTGGGCATGTGGGGCTACATGAATGTGCACGTGGGTTCACTTGGGAATTTGTGCAGACACGCCCAGGGAGTGGGGATTTTGCGCGTTCCTCCCCACTCCAAATCCTTAATGAAAGCACAAAATATCGGCATTTAAATATCAAAGAAGCCTAGCTAACAACCTTCACAAGGGAAGTAACAGAATACTTCGAAGACTCACTTCCATACAATGGACAGAAATTAACAGTCCAGTTTATGATTAGTTACATAGTAAATAAAGAATCGATTTTTCTAAAAACTAACAAATTCCTGATAGGTTTAAATGGATTAAAAACACAAATTACTGCCGAATTATTTATTTATTTTTTTTTTTTTTTCCGACTATGTTAACTAAGGGAATATTCAGGGAAACAAATTATGCTTTCATAAAACCTGTTAACTTTGGAAAAGTGACAGTTTTGAAGAAAAATTATGCATTGAATTGAATAACCAGTGAAAACATACAATAGAATAAAAGCAAAATAGACGTACAGGATAAAAATAGATATTTAATCGGAAAATTATTAATGAATATGCTTTTTTATCAGGTATTTTTTCGCAATTAATTTTCTGTTTTTGTGCTTTTTTTATTTGTGGGCCTACAATATCATCATCATCATCATCAAAATATTAAACGTATTCTCTGAATAACCAGTGTTGCCAACTTTATTTTTAGTTTACATCTAAATTTGAGTAAAAAACATCTAGATTCCCCAGATATATTTCTAAAATCAAGGAAATATATTATTGAATGCAGCTTTAATCGTCAACATTTACTTTCTTAAAATATTGCCTATTTTATTAAAAATATTACTTATTTTATTAAAAATCATCTAAATAGCAATTTCTGACATCTAGACACAACCAAAACCATCTAGATTTAGGTAAAAAACATCTAAATTGGCATCACTTGAAATAACGTTTGACAGCAGCAGTCGAAGGATCATTAAATGAATACAGTTTGTATGTTTTTTAACTGTTTTTGTTGGGAGCCAGATTCACAACAACAATTCAATGACTACACTTTATTGATAAACAATTTGCTGATATACAAATTACTGAGAAGTTCAAAATGAAATAAAATTATGAAATAAAACAAAAATAAATTTCACAAACACTTTAAGCGGTATCTTTGCAGTTTAAACGGGTTTTAGTCAGTTGATTTTTCTTGTTGTAGTTCAGTGTCATTTCTATATTTAAATGTTTTTAATTTACTTTTAGATATTTATACTTACTTTTGATGAAGTACTGTAAATCATTTAATTTTTACTATTATTTACCTTCATCTTAATTTTTTAGTTGCTTTTTAAAAAAAAATAAAAAAATTGTTTTAAAATCCGAAATTAAGATGAAGGTAAATTATTTATTGCTCTGTGTACTTTTATATATAATTTGTATACTTTTTTATTTGGGACTCTAAACTATGGCAGGAAAAAAACTTATTAAACTGTAAAGAGGTATGTCAAGGTATGTCATCAGTACTGTCTTTGTTTTTTCTCCATAGTGACGCATGACGCATTTGTGTGTTGTTGTTGTTGTTGTTGTTTTTTTATAAAAAGAAAACCAGCACTACAAATTATTAAATAGTGCATATGTGTGTCAGAAGCAATCTGCTAATCTTATCAATAATGACTTATATCAATTTTTATTTTATTAAAATATTGATGACTTCAGATCTTGATCCCGAGGGTTTCTTAGAGAATAACAAATTCAGATATTGTGGGCAAGGCAAGGATGATGACCTGATTTTTTTATTTTGCTTTGGTAGACTGCTGTTAGTACAATAGTCAAGCTGGGTGTGTCCAAACAGGCAGTGTGAGTCTTATAATAAGGGTTGTTAAGACTTAGCGTTCATTTTTTTCTTTTGTTTTTTTTCTAGTGTGTGCAGTCAAAAATTATGGTATATATGAAATAGATATTTTGTTTAGTCCTTTGTAAAAATTAAATGAATTAGACAAAAACATTTCAAAACGTTTATATCAGCATACTGATATGTACTCATCGCCCCTTATTCCTTTCCTTTGTGGGTGTTACAGATGAAAAATAAATATACAAATACATTGTAATGAAATACACTCTGGTTGTGTGTGTTCGCATGTTTTGGGAGATAATAATTTGTACATGACCAAAACGCCATATCATATTACTGGGGCTAGAAAATAAGTCAAACGACCGATGAAGTCAGAACAAAGAAAATACGTTTCACCAACCAGAGTGGTTTAAGGCTGGCCGTTATTTTTCAAAACCAGCAGTTTAGAATCAGTTGGGACCTGGCTTCAAATGAGGTTTTAACTCTAAACCTGACTGATCATGTATGTGATTGGAATGGCAGATTTCCATGCCATTAGTCGTCTTGTCTCCATGGAGGAATGATTGAATCTATTATTATGAAATATTTGTTTTACCGTCTGTCTGTATTTTGTCTGTTCGTTGTCTGGCAGTAAAATTCATATTGAGCTTAATTTAATGTGATGATTACAGAATAATTGCAGAGAATATTTTGTTTGGCTAATTGATTTTTCAGGTAACTAATCCTATCATAAAAAGCCAGCCATACTGAACACAAATTTTTGTACTTTGAAATCTTGTTCGGATAATCCAAATTTCGGGTAATTGATGTTCGGATAATCAAGGTTTCTCAGTAAGTTAGGACTGCTGGAAACGAGAACACGTGGCACTGCTACAAACACTAACTTCTGTCTGGTACGGGTAGTAATGCGATACAGTACTTCTAAAATCTACTTCAGGTCAGGATTATTGCTATTCTTATGAAGATCTCTGCAGTCCACTTCTGGTAGCCTCGCAGGGGAGGAGAGGGCCTCACTCTGGAAAGTAGAACCAATCTCTGTCTCACTCTGTAGTCTTTAGTTTTCAGTGACTTGAATAAAAGGGCTTTCTGGTTGCTACTATACTGCAGTTCTATTCTTTTTTTCCCTCCCACCTCAAATGCAAAAGCGGCAAGGTGTCACCAGGCCGGGTTCAAACTGACTGAGAAACAAATCTACCCTCTTTTATGGACAACTCTCAATTTGGGGGTTGGGTCTGATGGCCGTAGGGGAGACATTCAATTCCACTAGTCCTTCTCCAATCATCAGAACATCCCTCCATTTCCTTTCATCTCCCTTCTCGACACCAACATGTCAACAGCACCTCCTTACATCTCCCTTCTCGACACCAACATGTCAACAGCACCTCCTTCCACCGGCTGGCATTTCTCTCGGCCAGTAACTCTTTGTTTCCATTTCAAGCCAAATACGAAAATACTTGTTCTGATACACCCGTATCTCCCATGTACTTGTAAAATCTAGCATAACCATAGTATCACAGCATAACTTGAGTTTATGTACATGTTTCTTGACAGCAAAATGAAGTATTTATTTGCTTATGTGTTTAATTCACCCAAAATTTTTAACACTAAAGTTAATATTAAGATGAAATTTAATAACGCATAAAATTATTTCATTTATACATAAAAGGATTGGCATCTACGTTTTCTATTAAATGTTACTAAGAAAATGTGTCAGGCTATTACACGCATTCCCCCCTACCACACACTCTTTACTTGGAATGTAATATACAAGAGTACCAGGCTTTCCATGCACACATATATATATAATGTATTTTATATTGATATAAAGGTTCAGTTCTATGTTTTGCATAAAGTTAGAGAAACTTCAGAAGGGTCTTTAAAGTTTATTCAACTCCTTATGGGTTATGGGTGCATACTCTTTAATTATGGTTTGGAGACGATAATTTTATTTTATTTCCTGGTGTTATAATAAAATGCATATTTGACACTGTTTACTCTTCCTGTTTAATTTGGGAAAACGTGCAACGGATGCTTGGCAATGAATTACTGATATTTATGGTAATGATGCAGTAGGTGCAAGCATGTGGACTTCAAAACTTGAAAATTGATGAAACATGCATAACAATTTAACTCCTTTGAATGATGCAACACTGCAAATGATCGTGGAACTAGGATGGGAAGTTCTTCCACATGCAGCATATTCTCCAGACTTTTTACCTTCAGGCTATCACTTGTTTCACAATTTCAATGTATCAAAAGATGCCTTGAAGAATTCATTGAATTGAAACAGGAATTGTTCTTTTGTGATGAAATAGGCTACCTTTCAGCTAAATTGTATAAGGTCATAGAAAGCCTGCGAAAATATTTTTATGACTGAATAATGATGCTACGAATTTATGTGAATAAAAGATTTTGTCAAAAATGCTGGAAAATTTTGCATCATCGAAAGGTATGCTCATAATGTACGCATATACGAGAGTCTGCAGCCTGACACGTAGTCATTAGCTAAATTTTGTATCACTGTATAATGTAATGTTTTATTTATGTGATTAATTTTCATCGCTGAATTAAGTGCATTGACAAGGAAGGAGATTATGTTGAAAAATAAATATTTGTTATATAAAATAAATACTTTTTTCATCGTTAGGCTACAAACTTATTGATGTATATACATATGTGTGTCGAACCCTGTCATAGAAAGTGAACACCTAAAAATGATTGGGCCTCCCCAGTAGGGAATTGAACTTTAGTCCCCCACATACCAAGCGGGGATTATGATCATTAGACAAGTAAGGATTTGGCAACAAAAAATCTCTACACTTAGCAAGTCTCTTGGTCCGGATTTTGTTCTGGTGTTGTGGTGTGAGTGGAAGTTAATATGGTCGTCTTTGTTTGGGTTTGCGGTGTATGCTTAGTTGTAGATCTGTGGGGGTTCGGTGTATGAGGATGTCGAGGAAGGGTGTTGTTGGATTCAACCTCGTGGGTGAAGTCTATGGTGGGTTCAACTAGGTTGAGTCTATCAGTTAGTTTTTGTAGATTGGTGTTGTGTGGGTATATTAGTACGGCATCGGCTATAGGAAGTAGGGCGCATCTTGGGTCAGGATGTATTTAAAGGGGCCCGATTCCAGGGTTTCCAGGAATAGGCATGCCAGTACTCCACTGAGGGGCGAGCCCATCGATAAGCCCAATGTTTGCTTGTAGAATTTGCAGTTGAATTCAAAATAGCATAGGTCAGTGCAGAGTGTGTATATCTTGATGATTTTGTCTAAGGGGAGGGGTAGGGTGGGTTTGGATTAACACATTACACACTCCAACCCACTCCATGGAATGTTCACTGGGACCAATACACTGAGGTCACCAAACCACAGGACACTCCAACCCCGAAAACCTGATACCCAAGTTCAAACACATTAGGCACTTACAGAACCCAACAACACACACGCACACAGATAGGAAAATTCTCCATCTAGTCACAACTTTCGGTCGATGCAGACATGGAAACTCGTTCTCTCTAATTTTCCTTTTGAAAACGACCTAATACATCGAAACATGTTAAGGTATTAAATAGATTTCTTGCAAATTATTCTGAGTCTCCACATTGTCATTTTCCCAGCATCATTATATCGGAAAACCTTTGTCCTTTTATACACCATATATATATTTATATTTTTTTATTTATTCATAAATACATTTAAATCAAGTAGTTTTTTAAAAATAATTAAATGAGTAAATTATAATATAAATCTTCTCAATTTTGTTTCCTAGAGATAGAGATTCATTAGTTAATATTTGTTATAACATTTTCTATTTATTAGGAATGTGTTTAATTTCAAGGAATAACAATAATTGTTATCTAATTGCATACACATTTTTGAGAAACACTGGATGCATACATAGGAAACTACAAACACAAATAGCCAATGTTTTTATATTTAAAACATGCTGAGATATCAGAGATGTTGACAGATGCTGCATTTTCCCCATAGGTGGCCTGGAACAGTGTAACTTGCTATCAATTCCTGATTGTATTCTATTAAGTAGTGAAAATATCTATACATATAAAGGCCAGTGCCAGTGTTTTTCTTCAAGATGAAAGAAATTTTTCAATTCCCAATCTAAATCTTTTCCACCTTTTTAAAACAAACAAAAAAAAAGGATTTTCTTTTCTTCTGTAAATAATTTTTTAAATTTGAAATTAAGCTTAAAATTACAAGTAAAATTTTTTTTTTTTATAATGACATATTACAAACGTGAACACTAATAAGAGAAACAGTTAATAAAAATAATTTCTCTTTTAAGAGATTGGTTTGTTGTTTTTTTTTCCTTTTAAGAAAATAATTTTTTTTCTAAAGTTTAAACAAAACTTTTGACAGCATTTTTTAAACTTATTTTTTTAATTTTATATTCATGATAAAGGACTTTGAAAAACTTTGTACAGCATTTTTTAAACTGATGCTTTGATTTTCTATTCAAAGCAATAAAAAATATATTGTATTTACTAGTTTTTTAAAAATATTTTTCTAAAAATATAAATATATATAATTTTCTTTAATTATTGTATTGTTAATTGCTTTAATTATATATGAAAAAATATTTAAATAAATTCTATGCCGAAAGAATACTGACAATGGCACAGATGTCCAATGACGGATGCTAAAAGGTTGCTGCTGCTGCTGCTGATGATGATGATTATTTGTGGAAAGGGACAAAGGAAATGTTGGTGAGTGGTGCTGACTGATAGCGTCCTATGACATTTTACCCTCATATTCACCATGTGCTATCTTAGCTTAATGGTTAACATTTTTGACTCTTGACCCACTGGATAATGGTTTGAACAATGCCAATTCTTTCCTGTTAATTTTTTAAATCGGTTTGGTTCAGCATGGCTCTTTGAGCTGAACAAACAAATTTGGTGACACTGGTCTTTATATGTATAGATATTTTCACTACTTAATAGAATACAATCAGGAATTGATAGCAAGTTACACTGTTCCAGGCCAGCTATGGGGAAAATGCAGCATCTGTCAACATCTCTGATATCTCAGCATGTTTTAAATATAAAAACCTTGGCTATTTGATTAAAATTTGGTAATCTCCTTTAAATATTTTCCTGCACTATGAGCCCATGTGTGTTTGTAGTTTCCTATGTATGCATCCAGTGTTTCTCAAAAATGTGTATGCAATTCGATAACAATTATTGTTATTCCTTGAAATTAAACACGTTCCTAATAAATAGAAAATGTTATAACAAATATTAACTAATGAATCTCTCTCTATCCTCTCTCTCTCTATCCTCTCTCTCTCTCTCTCTCTATCCTCTCTCTCTCTCTCTGTGGTGTTGTTTTTGGCTATTCTTGGTTTTGAGAATTTCATTTCCTTTCGGCTTGGTGGATCTTTTATCTTTGTCCTCTTCATGTCTGTGACATTCTTGTTCAAACTGTTCTGCAGCAGTCGAGGTGGATTGATGCCAGAGTTTGCAATCTGCTACTTGTTCTTCCCAGGTTTCCGGGTTGATGTTAGGCTTCTTCATAGTCTGTCTGATTTGATCTTTGAATCAGTACAAATTGCAGATGCGGGTCTTCTGCTGGTGCTGAGTTCACTGCAGAGGATCTGGTGTTACTCACATGCTGCATATGGCCTGTCCATTTGAGCCAATGTCTGATGATGTTTTGAATCGCTTGTAAATGTATGATAATTCACTGGAAAAAAAAAACAAAACATATACACAATTTACTTATTAATTGCAGTTTCAGTTCTTACCTGAAAGTTAATTAAACACGCTTTCTGGCACAGTGCCAAAACATTCTTTATTTTTCTCAAATGACTCAGGTTATGTGGGTTTTAGTATTTTAAAAGATGGATATTTTAGGTTCATGCTTTTCTCAAACAATATTTATGTTAAATAAGTTCTATTGGCACTGCTCGTCAGAGCTGTTACAGCTAGGCTATTTGCATCCCTCACTTCTTGAATTTATGCATCTAGAAGTGTATGTTCGTATATC
>VCCN01006590.1:6409837-6422125 GCA_006491835.1 Architeuthis dux
TTTTTTTTTTTTTTTTTTTCTCATGAATTTATGTATATGCTCATGTCAGTCCACACGATATCCATGCGCAATTACCTTCCCTTCATCAGTTACATGTCCACGCCACATAATATCACCAAAAGCTAATGTCTGTCCCTACAATATTTCAAAAAGTTCTCAATGAATTTCTATGAAATTATATGGAAGGGTGGGCAATGGGCCACAGAAGAAGTCAATTTTTGGACGGATCCATGCACAATTACCTCTCCTGACAAAGGTGTGGGCAGAGTTATGTGCTCTCTGAGTGATTTCTAGTTGTTTTATGCACCCAAATAAAATAATATATTGTAATACTTGTATGATTTCAAAGCTGGTCCATAATGGTAATGAAGCTGCAAGGAATATAAATTCTGCATTTGGGGGCAATGTGGTGTAAGATTTTGGTTTAAAAACTTAGCTAATCCGGCACTGCTCCACCAGCAATGTAACAAAAGTACCATATACTACGGGCCCCGCATTTTCAAGGACCCAACACTAAATGCTATCAATTCAGATTCTGCACTATTACTATGTTACACATGAAATGTTTTTCTAAATCATAGAGAATAATGCTGAAAGTGAAAGATATACTAATGTAATTGCATTTTTGGAGAATCAATGCAAATGTTCGCTATTATTGGTCTTTTCTTTTTTTTTTTTTTAGCCTTTAACAGCAATGATGTCTACCCAAGAAGTTTGACTAATTTTCAAGTACAATTTCAAATTAGGACCTAATGCTGCTCAATAGTGATGTACCGGAATATCAATCTGGTTGGATATCCGGCACCGGATTCACAAAAAACTGTCACCATGTGAATCCGGCGCCAGATATCCGACCAGATTGATATTCCAGTACATTGCACTGCTCAAGCTGCTGATAACGTCATATTATTTCTGATTTGTCATACATATTTGTCGTATTATCTGGCTGTATAGCAAATCCCAAAAATTAATTAGTCTACTATCCAACTCAAAAATTTATGTTCTAATATTTATGCGTTTAAAAAAAAAAAAAAGAAGAATTTTGGTCCCTTTTATAACATATGCTACAGGCCTCGCATTAGCTCAGGGGTTGGCAACCTTTTTTGCCTCTGCCGGCCGAGTTGTGTATTAATGAGTGGGCGGTGGACCAGATAATTGCCATAAAAATGAAATATGGAAAATATCCATTTAAATACATCTAATATAATTTGCTTCAAATCAATAATGTATGCTAGAAAATCATTTGAGGTTAACCAAGGATACTAATTAGTAATCAAAGAACTCAATTTAGTCGTAATTCATTGCAATCGAGGTATCTTGAATTAATTAAAAAGATACAAAGAAGCTTTAAAACATAGTAAATATAGTATGCTAATATTTGCTTGCAGGCCAGTCAAAATCCGTTTGTGGTCCAAATCCGGCACCATGGGTTGTAGCTTAATCCAGCCCTGAGGTGGAGATGTCTGTTTAGGAAACCATGAGGAGAAAATGATTTGAATTCTCAATCAGAAAACTTCAATGTATTGACTGGAATGATTTCAAATAATTTTCTGTTAAAAGAGACCGATCTCTTTTATTATGGATTGTACACCAGAAAATGGCTGTAGAATGGATTGGTCAAAACATTGTGAAAAGCAACACAAAGAATGTGTTCAATAGTCTGAACCACTCGTGGAATGATAATGACTGATCTCAAAATTATAGAAATTATCACCATTCCCCATTTTATCTATTTAGTTGAAAAATCCTCCAGCCTCCTTAGACCATAAGGAGGCTGGAGGATTTTTCAACATTTACAGAGCTGCACATGCAAAATAAATTAATAACGAAAATAAATAGAATAAAATCCTTGAATTTAATTCAGTTTTCTTGAGAAATTTATATTGATATCTGAATTTTTCCCCAGCTTTTCAAGATTAAAGCTTATGGATTCATTATTAAACAAACCTAGCTGCTGTAGGGTCAAACTCCACTCCTACTTCTATTCTGACTGAAGATGATTACTGCAACTTTTATATTGTATATATAATAAATAAATTTGTAGCTATACAAGATTTGTAAGTTTGGCTCAGTTGGTAAGAGAGCTGCCTAGCAATCACTTGGTTGTGATTTCAAATCACGGTAGGGAAATGTTAATTTTATATATCAGTTTGGTTTAACGTGACAGGATAGACAAACAGTGAAGAGTTTACTCCTCTAAATTTGGTGAGGATTGTTCTTGTTATGGGGGGGGGGGATAATGTCCACTCCAACTTGAGGCGAGACAAATTTTCAAACCCTGGGTGCAGCTGTTTTGGAGTTTATGAGAGACATACACGTAAGCAAACATTTGTTGCTTAGATATCATGTTATTCTTACTAAAAGACTACAAATTCTAGACACTCCCATGATAAAAATTAAAATGAAAAAAGACGGTTAAACAGGATTTCAAATTAGGACATAATGCTTCAGTCGGTTATCAGGATTTTGAATATATTTAATAATAAAAAAAGGCATATGCTCGGAAAATGCCTCCCTTTTACAGTATCATGCACATTGATGTTATCATTATGCCCAAAAGCTCAAATTTAGATTTAACATCATTTATACATTATAAAACTTTTGATCTTGAAAATGACTGGTCAACCAACTAACTGTAAGCACTCAGTCTGAAAATTATAAATGACCAGTTTACCCCTTGTTGTCAAAAAATGACAACAATGGTTAAGTAATTTGGTAATTGCATTTTACTTATAAAATATCAAAAACATTATGTTGCACTTCATTTTCTTGTTTACGTTCAATATTTCCTGTATATTCAACTACAGTAAAATCAAGTAAAGATAGAATTTAATGTAACACAAAGTTCTATTTCTACTAAGTTGTGTGACAGATGACATGCGCATTGCAGGAATCTACACATATAATAATTAGCAATCACCTCCTGGTTAATTCTGTGTAAAAGTATTAAAACAAGAAAAATTAGTAAAAAAGGTTTGTGTTTGTTTGGTTTTTGTTTGTTTTTTTTTTTTTGTTTAAATTTAAAAAAAAAAAGTCATTTTCTACCAAATATCCATTGAACATTCAATTAAACATGACACACTAGGAATTCTTGATGATAGCAGTCCTATTCTCATATCTTCAGACTGCTCTAGTAAATTTAGAAATTTTAAATATTCCACAAATTATTCAGACTAGTATCATTATCTTTTTTGTTTTTATCACAAAGGTCAGAATAATAGGTTTGGTTCTACATGATCATTATATAGTAGTTGATATGCCATAAAGCCATATTCAAAATGTTATCACTTCCATCTACATATGTGTTTGATGAAACAAAATTAAAGATGCACCTTGAAATTATTCTGCCTAACTGCTGATGTTTCAAGACCCCACTGGGTCCCTTCGTCAGAGTATAAGTATTATCTTGGTTGTGTAACAGGATATGGCGTGGCATCGGCGGCATCAGGTAATGTGGTAAGCATGAATGGGAAATTAAGATTAAATTGAGGCTGACAGGACAAAGAAAAGCAACAATATTTATTTGAACAGATCAGCCCAGAGATCAGAAGATGCAGTCCGTGACACACACATCCACCTGGAACTTCCATTTTCTTTGTTTATTTATTTGGAATCTGAGAATCAAATGACCATTTAAATTACATCCGTTAAAAGGCCTACAAAACATTGGCGAGATGTTTACGTTCTAACAGTTAAGATGTTGAAAATGTCCTAAACAGCTGTAACATGTGCATCAGAAGACATACACAAGATGGAATTACGTTCAGAAAAATGTTTTAAATGGGAAGTTTTAGAATTTTCATATTTATAACATCTAGAACACTGAAAATATTTTTCACATCCATTAAAAAATGTTATTTAGAAGATCGTCTGGGTGCCATGCTGGGCCTTTTATGGCATCTTGGGGGTTACTTGGTGGTATCCATCACCTCTCCAAGTAATATGAAACAGGTTATATGCAGAAGTGTGCATTTTGGGTATGCAAGACATATTCTGTATGTCTGCTTAAGGCCAGTTATTCGTTTGTTTTGTAATAAAAATAAGTCTTTGTGTTGTTTATTCATTAACTATTCTGTCATTACTGACCAGTTACAAATCCTCACTAAAAGTGAGCATATAATGTTCTCTCCCTTACACAATGAATGTAAACAAGAATTTTTAGTACTTAGTAAATACTCTCAAAAATCGGTTTTACTTATTTATTTGATGCTCAAATGTTTGGTGAAAACATATTCAAAAAATCTTTATCTGTTCTAAAAATGAGGTAATCCTTGTTTATACAGTTGTAAAATAACATTTGTATGCTGTGTTTAGCTACTGTATTTTACATCCATATAAATAAGGATTACCTGCTTTAGAAAAAACATCATAATTCTCCAACTACTAAAAACCACCACACTTGCCCCGTACTTCAAAAAGCGTGATGGCCGCACTGGGCCGGGTCCTTTTTAAAAAAATTTGAAATGAATCTTCAAAATGCATGTTATCGAATGCTTCTATCTTTAATAGTGTCCGAGATATGGGGCAGTTCTGTGACCAATACATTTGATAAGAACAATCTTGCCCACGGCTCAGTCCCAATTACAATTAAGAAAATTATTGGTAGCAATACAAACAAAAAAACGTGAAACTTAGTAATTCTGAAGCATGGCCAACATGAAAATTCATTGCATGTTTGAAAGAGATAGATATAAATAAGTCAGTTGTGACAAACTAAAAGTTAGATATGAATTGATAGATCGATATGGACAGACTGGGATAGCAGAGGCATGTATTTTGGACATATAATGGTCATGCTGTACATGACCACATACAACTAGCCATTCATTTGTTTTGTAACACAATAAGAAACATGCAGGAGTTTTTGTTGTTTAATTAATTACCATTTGTATTTACTGTTTTTTTCAATAAAGTGGAAATTTATATTAGTTTAACTTGTGCTCATTGCTGTAAAGTGTAACCAATACAAAAAAAAATCAACTGTATGCCATTGGTAGCAATAGAAAGGAAGAATCAAAATGCAGCTGCTATAATAGAGATCTCAAAAGCATGCTGCAAAACAACAAAATGATTTTTAGCCTGAATAATTCACATAATGACAATACTTCGCCTCAGAACTTTAGACAATAAGATAAGTGGAACAACTGACCAGCTGAGCCGAAATGCACAAAACAACAAAGGTGGGGATTCTAGTCTGAATAATTTGTAGAATAATGACAACACATCACCTTAGAACTTTTGACAATGAGGAACCAGAATGCTCAAAACAACAAAGGTGAGGATGTTAGTCTGGATAATTCACAGAATAATGACAACACTTCACCTCAGAACTTTTGACAATAAGGTAAGCAGGAAATCTGACAAGCTGAACCAGACCAGTATTCCCACCTTTGTTGTTTTAAGTAATTCACAGAATAATAACACTTCACCATAGAACATTTGACAATGAGGTAAGAAGGAAAGCTAACCATCTGCACCACAATGCTCCAAACAACAAAGGTAGGGATGCTGGTGTGATTAATTCACAGAATAATAACAACACTTCATCATAGAACTTCTGACAATGAGGTAAGAAGGAAAGCTAACCAGCTGAACCACAATGCTCAAACAACAAAAGTGTGGATGCTAGTCTGAATAATTCACAGAATAATGACAACACTTCACCTTAGAACCTTTGACAATGAGGTAAGCAGGGAAGCTAACCAGCTGAACCACAAAACAGCAAAGGTGGGGATACTGGTCTAAATAATTTACAGAATAATAACACTTCACCATAGAACTTTAGATAATGCTCAAAACAACAAAGGTATGGATGTTAGTCAGAATAATGACAACACAAAAAAATAATAATTATTTCTATCTTATTTTCTTTTTTGTGGGATGTGACCTCCCTCCCCCAAAAGTAAAATGCCTGATTATAATCCATTTGTATTGTAAGCATATGCTTAACATAGATTCAAACTTATTTACGAAAGTAAGCAATAGTCTAATTGAAGTATACAAAGTAAGTGACCATTTCAGTAGTCATGGTTCCCTCCCCTCTTTCCATCAGTCTATTTGTCATAAAACTGCCAAGATTCTCTTGTGTATAATCAGCAACCTTTTTGAATCTTGTTTTGCCAAGATGACACTGTTTCGTCATGGCTAAGTCCAACTTTGAATTGGCTTACAAGCAACACATTTACATATTACGGGAGGGGGGGCTTCTAGGACATAGGTTTTCTTAACAAAATATAACATAAAAATAAATAAAAAGTATCCAAATATTATACAGCATCCAATGTGCTGGTATTATGGATGGGAGATTATGTACTGTACAGCTTGGTCGGGTCAGGATGAGGTTCAGTAAGCAATGTGACCAATGTCTTTTGACAGCATGCTGTGTTGGGGGATGATCAATTAAAAATTGTCTTGTGTGAGCATATGTGCTTTATTTTGATTCATTTTGTGTATTAGTTAGCAAGATGCATCCTAAGTTATCAGAAAAGCATAAGAGTACTCGTAAGGGTGTTCAGCTTAGCGTAAAACCAGCAGACATTGAAGGTTAGTTTTTGGATCTGGGAATGCTCAAAGAATTTCCTTTATGAATTAATTGTAATGTTCCCCATGGAGGTCTCAAGTCCTAGTTGCCTCGGAAGAGAATCATAAGAAGCAAATGGTGGTGGACTATTCACAGACCGTAAATAGGTTCACGTTACTAGACACTTACCCCTTCCCTGGAATAGATGACGTGGTGAATAAAGTTGCTAAGTACCGCTTACTTAAGAAGCGCGTACCACCCGATAGCAATTAAACATTCAGACAAGCAATATACTGCTTTTGAGGCCGGCAAGCATCTCTATCAGTTCCGGCAAATACCATTTGGAGTAACTAACTTCTAACGTGACTGTTTGCAGCAAAACAAAGAAAGAACATGACCACAATTTGGAGAAATTAATGGGAATAGTAAGGAAATACGGTCTAATGCTGAACGAGAACAAAAGCTTGCTATCGTTACTCGGATATAAAATCAGTATCTATTAAACTGGACTCCAAGTGCTTATGCCTGCTTAAAGAACTCCTGATCCCACAGGACAAAGCCGCCTTACATTGTGTGATTGGTCTTTTCTCTTACTATTTCCAATGGATATCTAAATTCACTGATAAAATTAGGCCCCTAATTGTTGCCACTTTGTTTCCTCTCAATTCCGAGGCAGTGAAGGCCTTCAATAACATTAAAGAGGAGATTCGAGGGCCTTTGTTGCACAATATTGAGGAAAATATTCCCCTGGTGGTCGAAACTGCTGTTGAAAAGTAGGCCTGTGCTATCATGGAGGCAGCGAGAAAGTGGTCGCACTATCTATCCGGGAGACCCATGACAATCATCACAGACCAACAGGCAGCAAATTTCATGTTCCATTTGGAGAGACTTGGCAAAATAAAGAATATACAAGATTTGACAGTGGTGAATTGAGTTGGGGTACTACAATTACAACATTGTTTACCGACCAGGTAAAAATATCTCGGCTGATGCGCTCACTCAAGCTCACTGTGGGTCCTCTATCAGTAGTGAGAAGTTGTCAGAGCTACATGTTCACCTTTGCCAACCTGGCATAACGCGATTTGCCACTTTATTAAAGTAAGAAACCTCCTTTACTCTATTGAAGAGGTAAACAAAAGTGTGCCGAGAATGCCCTAAATGCACTAGGTTGAAGCCTCATTTTTATACTTCAGACTCAACCCCACTCATAAAAGCCACCCAGCCTATGGGACAAATCTGCCTCCCGGAACCACTACCCACTAACTATGGTAGATGAGTGCTCCAGATTCCCCTTTGCATTTGCGTTCCCAAATATGACCACCAGCACTGTCATCCAGTGCCTAGATCAGATTTTCCTAATATTTGGGGCACCATCCTACATCCATTCAGGCCAGGGATTCTAATTTATGTCCACAGAGCTGCAGTAGTATTTAACCAACTTAGGCATTGCTACCAGCTGGACCAGGTAACGGGCAATGTGAGCGGTACAATGGCATAATATGCAAGCATGTGACCCTGGCCTTGGCTTCCTGAGGTCGCTGTGAATCTCAGTGGGAGACAGTGCTGCCAGACATATTGCATTCCATCAGGACTCTTTTGTGTACTGCCACCAATGCCACTCTCCATCAGAGACTCTTTTTGTACCTGTATCGGTCTCCCAGTGGACATTCATTGCCCACCTGGCTGTCTGGTTTTGGTCCCGTCTTGCTGTGCTGCCAGGTTCGCGCCAGTAAACATGACCCACTTGTCGATGAAGTAGAGTTGTTCAAGACGAACCCTCAATATGCTCATGTGTGATTCGCCAATAAAAACCTATTATGGGGGAAATTATTTTTATAAAAAAACGGTTTTTCTAGACATAATAAGGAGTAAATATTTAAATGTTCAGTCCTCAAGCTCCATTGGTATGGCCCTGTGCATGTGATACAGCCAAACAAACTTGAAAACTGAAGAAACCTATGTTGACAATTTTGGTTGACAGTTTTTAATTTTGGTTTGCTTTACAAACAGCTTTCTCTTTTTAAAGACATCTTGTATTGACATTATTTTGTTCTTAAGCACATCTTGGATAGATATTAATTTGTTTGTTAGGACATCTAGACTAGATATTTTGGTCTAAAGGACATCTCAGACAGATCTTATTTTGGCTGTAAGGACATCTCATATTATATTTTGGTCTGAAAGATATCTTGGATAGAAATTTATTTGGTCTGAAGGACATATTGGGTAGATTTTTTATTTTGGTCTTGAGGACATATCATATAGGTTTTATTTTGGTCGTAAGGACATCTCGAATAGGTTTTATTTTGCCTTTAAGTTATCGTTGATGCATATTTTAACTTCTTAAGGTCTCTTTTAGTTCTTGCAGTTTCCTGTATGCAATTCGTATGTTGCACTGCTAAATTAGAAATATGTTGGCATTCTTGGCCCTATATTGTTTGTAATATTTATAAATGATATTGACAATGGTATTGTGAGCAAGCTGTCTAAATTTGCAGAAGACACCAAACTATTCAGAAGTATGGTAAGTGTGGAAAGAGCTTTTCACATTACAGAAGCTCCATAATTGGTGTATGGACTGGCAGCTGCAATTCAAGATAAATGCAAATGTCTGCATGTGGAGACAAAAGATGCTCATTATGACTATTTCATTGGAGACCACAGAATAGAAACTGTATCAATGGAAAAAGATTTGGGAGTTCTGATTAATAAATCACTAAAACCAGAGGATCGAATAGGGTACATAGTAAAAAAAGGCATACAATATACTTGGTTCCATAAAGATATTACCTATACAAACCATTAGTTCAACCAATTTTGGAATACTGTCAACAAGTGTGGAGTCCATACCTAATAAAAGACGTTCAACGTCGGTTTACAAAAATGATAAATGGAATGGAAGAATTAACGTACGGGGAAAAGATGCAACCTCATTTCATTGCAAAGAAGAACAGAAAAAGCAGACTTAATAGAGACATTTAAGTTGGTAATGGGATGCACGGATGTGCAACCTGAAAAATTCTTTCATTTTAATAAAATAGAACTTGAGAATGTGTATATAAAATACAGAAAAAACATTGTAAATTGAACTTAAGACAACATTTTTTTTCTCTTTGAATGGATTGAATAAAGAGGTGGTTGCCTCCACATCCATTGACTGTTTTAAGTTCAAAATTCAGCCAATGTTTGAAGAAATTTAGTGGGCCAGTAGGCCCCCTGTCCCAAATCAACATCTGGTATGTAAAAAAATGTGAATATTTAAATATTGCCTGAATTACCAAATTGTAATCATCGGCCTGACATTTTTTTTCCTTCTTTCTAACAATATTACAGTGTATTTTCTTTGCACAACAGACAAATTTACAGCTACTGAAGAAGATATTGTGATATGAACATGATTGTAGCAATTTCAGAATAAGTTGTTTCACACCCAGCAGTTTTTTTTATTAAACTTTCTTTTTGTATTCTTTTGGCAGCATGAAAGGAGGGGAACTTTTCACAAGAATTCAGGAGAGAGCAAATTCAGCATTTACTGAGAGAGGTAAGAGCTTAAAAGTGGTTTCACTAATTCAATCACTGACAAGGTTACCTAATATTCTCTGAGCAAAGTAAGTTTAAACGTTATTTAGACTCAACCTTGAATTTGTTAAATTAAGGCCTTTTAAACTTTGTAGTGTATTTGATACAAGCTGTTTATATAACCTGTGATATCACAGGTAGGATATATTAAACAAAAATGTCAAAACTTTCATTCACTCAAATGATTACATAGTGACACAGTAAATTTTGGCAGTGGGAGAAAAAATGAAATAATAATTAATCACCACTACCCACAACTGGGTTTAGGTTATTCATGTGTTCTGACATTTATATGTATCTATCTATACGGTGCCCAGCCCTAACCTTTCATAGTAGAAACTTGAAACTTTGTCCACACACTCTCCTCAATGAGTAAAGGAAATGTTTCCCCCCCCCCAAATAGGTTCAATATGCAATGTTAGTTTATGCTAAATTGGTCACTAATTTGTGCCCACTTGTGTTTTGAAAATTCAGACCCTTTTTTAGTGATCACAGCCCAGAAAAGGCGAGAGAAGTAACTTATTCATTGATCACCCCTTTTTCCAACTTTTTAATTGATCATCCCTAACAAAGCATATATGGGTGGCAGTGATTCATAATTTCTCTTGGAATGCTAGTCATAATTGTATTTTAGTGCCAACTGAATTTAAATCTGGCAAGTAGGCAAGATCTTGACTTTTCTTAGTCACTGCCCACTGACTTTACAGCTCCCCCTCCACTCCACCCAAACTAAATATTTTAGGGATATGGCAAAAGAATTGATGATAAAGCATGAAATTTCCCAATTTTTGACCTAAAGTTTTTGAAGGTTTTGAAATTCAAGTCTCTTCAGTAGAAGAGTTCATTGTTCATTTGGTAGGTAGGAGATATTTCAGCCGAATTCTTACCTTTAAGTGGAAGAGTCAATGCTTACGGACAGAGAACCAAGAAAATCACATTGTTTATTATATAAGTAGATATATATGAGATGCTGCACCAAAATCTGGAGGACTTGTGAAATGACTTCTTCAGAGAAAAAGAATATTGATAGAAAATTAGAAACTATGTTTGATCAATCGAAAATAATTTAATAATCCTCGCGCCTACCAAATGCTTGCAAGATGTTCACATTCTAACAGTTAAGATGTTGAAAATGGCCTAAACAGCCGTAACATGTACATCAGAACACATACACCAATACACAAGACGGAACTACATTCATAAAAACGTTAATTTAAAAGTTTTAGAATTTTAATATTTATAATGTCTAGAACACTGAAATTGAAAATAATTTTCAATATTTTTCATTTTCATAGTTTATTGATAGAAAGTTAGGTTCTTTATTTTCTAGTGGAGTTTTGTTATTTTTCATTTGCATTTATAATACTTGTGATTTCTTTTTTTAACACAGAGGCTGCCGCAATTATCCGAGACATTGCTGTGGCTATCAACCATTTACACAAGTTGGATATTGCACACAGAGATATCAAGGTGAGTTTGTCTCTTTTCTCCCTGACTCTGTACAGATTACCTTTTTATTAGTATAGAAAGTTAATTATGTGTTGAAAATTTATATATAAACTAACAAACTAAATATTTCTGGAGTTAAAGTTTCATGATTAAGCACCAAATTTTGCAATTTTTGTTAGGGATTGTCAGTGGTCAGGAATTACTGTTACTGTCACAATAGGGCTTTTATATATGTAATGTTAATGATTTACTAAAGAAAAGATTTGCAAATAATTTTTGTATAGTGTAAATGCATTGCCAATGATTTTACTATAAAATGCATTGAAAATCAGAAAAAATATGTTTTTTGTGGGGGATTCAATTTACAATGTAAGTTTATGCTAAATTGATCACTTAGGTTGTTTTAAAAAAAATTAGATTTTACAGATCACTGCCCACCACCACTCCTTAATTTACGAGTTAAAAAGAAGCATATATAGTTGGCAATGATTCATAATTTCCCTGGGAATGCTAGTTATTAATTTGAGACTATTTTAACTTTCATCTTGTTTTTGTTGCTATTTTTTTAACCCGATGCTCATGCTGTTTTTATATTCTATGACTGTTAAGCAAGCAGCAATTGACTGGACATCTTTTCAAAGACTATTTCTTTATTCTACAATCCATGTTGATCGAACAGTTGTAGAATGTAAAAATGGCCTGAGTGTTGCGATAAAAAAAGCAACAAAAATAAGATGAAA
>VCCN01006590.1:6538520-6549665 GCA_006491835.1 Architeuthis dux
AACAGCTCTTACCCGATCAGGCATGAACTCTACAAGATCTCTAAAGGTTTCGTATGGGATCTGGGGCCAGGATATTAAAGGCAAGTCCTTTAACTGTTGAAAGTTACATGGTTGAGGCTTTTCAAAGCGAACTTGATTGTGTTTGAGAGTACAGTGAAGGCTTCGCCATGTTCCCGACACCATTCCCGTACGACTCGTGCAGTGTGGCAGGGCGCATTGTCCTGTTGAAAGATGCTACTGCCATGATAGGGTGTACCTGGTCTTCAATAATGTTGCTGTAGATGATTCGCGACAAATTACCTTCTACGTGAATGATAGAACCCAGTGTTTCCCAACAGAACGTTGCTCAAACCATAACACTGCCTCCATTTGCTTGTTGTTTTCCCACAATGCATCCTGGTGCCATCGCTTGCTAAATATAACGACGCACACGAACCTTATCGCCACTGAAGTAGATGCCCGGGCGGGCTGAAAAAACACAAATTAAGCAGCAGGAGCTAGCAGTCGTCATCATCATCATACCCATGATAGGTGTTATTTATAGGACTATTATTAATACCACTAACCTAGTGGTTAGTACTAGTTATATTGTTATTAGTTTATTAGTGCCTTGTAATTAGTCTTAACCATGTAATCACTGTTAGCAATGGCGAAGCTGTTATTGTTCTGGTATTATTCATTGAGTTATCACATAAGTAGTAATTGATGACTTACACTGGAGTGACTTTATTTGTTATAATCTTATTCCTTTTTTTGTAGGTACTGCCTGGTAATCTAGTGGAATTACAACTAGATTTACAGGAGGAAGTCGCCCAGTCTGTTAGGCAGCGACAATTTGCTCTCTATGCCATTCGGATGCAGGATAAGCTGTACGAAAAGTTAGCAGCAGACATCTTGAACATGAAAAATGAACCGGAAGACAAGGTCTTACAGGAAGTATTGCATCATGTGGCCTTTTGTCAGCAACGGTAAGAGATTCTCTTGAGAGCAAAGTAATGTAAACACACACACACACACACATAAAGCTTTATGAATAGTAGTTTACATTTCTACTAACATTATATAATAACAAATCTCACTACATGTTGGAGGGGACCCTGAAAGAGCCAACCCCTGGCAACCCAAATTTCCAGCTACGCCCTGCATAAACACACACATTCGCGCGGGCGCGCATATATAGTTTCAAAAAATGTATACACGATTTGTTAGTAGCAGCTCTGGTTTTCTGCACTAACAAATTCAATATTTCTGGCGGTAGGAGAAAATGTAATGACTAAACACTGAATTTTGCAATCTTTGATTTAAATTTGTTTTAACTGTATGTTGTCCATTGAAAGGGATTTTCAGTGGTCAGGAATTAATGCAAGCTTATCTGGGGGGAGATCTATTATATGTATAATGTAATTGCATTGCTAATGATTTCACTATAGAAATGCATTGAAAATCAGGAAGAAAGGGGTTATCAGTGGTCAGGAATGAATGCAAACGTTACTGACAGAATAGGGTTATTAAATACATAATATAAATGCATTTCTAATGATTTTACTATAGAAATGCATTGGAAATCAGGAAGAAAGGGGTTATCAGCGGTCAGGAATTAAGGCAAACATCTCTGACAGAATAGGGTTATTAAATGTATAATTATACTAATTATTTTAAAGCAAAAGACTTTCAGATTGTTTGTGGTGCTTTCCACCCGTTTCACAGTTAGCGTTTTATTCTTATTTCCGGTTACACTTCTCTGATATCGTTAATGTGTATAGGGTAAAGCTGATACTTCGATGTTAGTGACTTTGTTGGCGACCAAATCAGTCTGTTGTTACATCATTCACGGCGTCTGTCGAAGTTGTTGACCGCCACGAGAGAACTTGGCAAGAAGGGCAAAACTTAACGAATGTCCGCTGAATATAAGTAAATGAACGATTTTTAAAAAAGGGACTGAATGATGACGCTGCAATCAAATACATTTTCTTTATTCATGTTACTTTATTCATTTCGCAGAGTCCGAGACAGTTGCCTTATTCAAAAGACAATTCTACATGCCATCATGGCTTACGTCACATCAACCAAGCCACGCGTATTTATTCTCTACGGTCCGGATGGCAGTGGTAAGACCACTTTGATGTCCTTGGCGGCTATCCATATGAAATTTTGGACGGAAAGGTAAGAGTATCATTTATCACGCAGTTACCTGCCCTTCTTCTCTTGAAGCTTTTCGGAATGAAAAATATCACGACTTCTCTGACTTGAGTGTAATTTCAGGAAATACGACGGAGATCCATTTATTATTTTTTATCAAATTCAAGATCATGATCCTCATCGCCTTCTCTTCCTCCTTTTTGATATTTTCTTTTATTGTGAAACGTTTTAGACCAAGTCCTTCTAGGAAAATGAAATTGAAAAAATGAAATAGGAAAATGAATTCAGGAAGATATTTTCTTGAATTCAGGAAGATATTTTCCTGAGTTGGATTTAGTGCGAAATCCATTTAAATTGTCAGTTGAAAAAGTTCCTGCTGATTGACCAGGTGAATTTCTGAAGCTGAATACTGATTCGAGAGCAAAAAATATGTTCGACGAAAAATCAATAAGAGAATTTTGGTCCTTGTTATGCAATTCATGCCCAGAAGTACCAGAAAGAGCTATCCAAGCATTGTTTTCATTTGCTTCGACATATATTTTCAACTCTGTTTCAAATGAAAACTTAGCAACAAAGTAGATTGGAGGTTGAAAATAACCTGCGTTGGCCCCTCTCAAGTGCTCCTCCGCGTATCTTGGATACGCGAAAGAGTGCTTGAAAGTGCACAACGCAAAAAAGAAAAAACAAACACAGGTTTCTCACTGAAGATAAGAGATCTGCCCGAAAAGTATCCATCCATTTAGTATTAACGAAAAGAAAGAAGCCTACCTAGGGCAATGGTGCCTCAGTTCCCTTCAAAGTACTCCGCTTGGGACCTCACACACTTATCCCAGCGTCCCTTCTAATTTTCAAAACAGTCAGCAAAATACCCTTTCGGAATCGCTATCAGCTGCTTCGTCACGTTCTCTTTAATCTTCTCTACGGTATGAAATCTCCCATTCAACGGCAACTTTTAGCTTTGGGAAAAGCCAAAAGTCCCAATAAACTAAATCTGGACTGTAAGGGTCTGATAAACCTGTGTGATGCGATGTTTTGCGAAAGAATCCCACACGGGGCGCGAAGAATCTACTCGCTCGGTCATTGTAGCAAAATAGCCCGATTTAAGTCAGTTAAAACTTCAGGAATTCTGAGCTGACTGACTGAAAAATAACCGTCGATTTATTTTCATAGTCGAGCTTTTTATTTCCAGTATAGTGTCACGATACTGTATAGATAAGTTTTGAATTGTAAAGATAAAATGTAAGGTTTTGCAGTGCTTCTTATCAGGAAGACTCTTGTCGAGTCTGAGATAAAGATTTTGATCAGGATTTCTCGTTCTCTCATTCCAGCTTCCACTCCAAGGACCATATATTGGTACGTTCGATCGGCTGTACCCGAGAATCTACTAATATTTGCGACCTGCTCTACGGTCTGTGCACCCAACTACAAGATATATTTCACATCTCTGCATCTGTTCCCACGGTGAGTTTCCTATAAACCACTATTAGGTATTTACTAAGTTTAGCTTAATTTAGCGCAAGGTCATAATTGTAGGGCACCTAGTAAGGATCGAACTCACTGCAATGGTAATAGTCTCTAAGATTAGCTTATTAACCGTTGTTCAACGGCAAGGTACCCAAATATCCATCTAATAATAACATTCAAGATCATAGTGTATCTAAACAAACATTAAATACGGCCGCGCCGGGCGTTCTGTCAAAATAAGAAATAAAGCTATAAGGTTAGATTTGAGGTTCTGTAACCGGTGGCTTTTGTAGCTCAAGCTGTAGAGCTGGTGTAGCCCTAAGACAGGCTCCCAAATGGAAAAGTTCGTGTCTCGTTAAGGCTTATTATTTATTTCTCATCCGCGCTTTATACTAACGGCCTTAGGATGGCAGTCTAAGATATGAGATAAAAGACAACTAAAATTAAGATGATAGAAATCCTAATAAAAAAAATATTAATAAAAATATTGATGCCGAATAATTCATGAAATAATGGCAATACGGCATCTTAGATCTCCAGACAATAATTCTATTATTTCATTTTTTTATTCCCAGGACTACACCGGTCTAATCAACCAATTTTCACAGATGCTGAGCTGCGCATGCACAACTGAAAAGCTAGTGATTTTCCTGGATGGAGTGGACCTGTTAGAAGGTGGGTAGCCAGTCCTGTCTTTTCCGGGGATTAAGAACAACTTCAACAACAATGCCAACCATTATACCTACAAAATGTTCATTATGTCAAGGGTATTATAACCTATTTGCAACACGAATTTATATATCAGAATGCGAGCCTACCTAGTGAACGGGATAGTTGCATATTTCCCACGGGCTCTATTGGTCGGTGTTAAGTTAAGCTTATTAGCAAACATCCAATTGTCAGCAAGCTGCTACCAAGCAAGTGGTAAGCCCACAAAAGTAATTAAAACATGAATACCTGGCGTACTTCCGTGGGCACATCCACAGTGAGTCTAGAGGCGTGGACTATTAAAGGCAAGATAAAGACCTAGATTTGGAAAACCCTTCATGCAATAGTCGTCGATTGTCTGAAGTTTTTAGTCGAAGCATTTCCATTAGTCATTTTTCTTACTAGTTTATCTTTAATCTTATTAAAAACCGTCAACCAAAACTGTCAGCAAACCTGTCAACAACTATATTTGCTCGGCGTTGATGTGAGCGACTGTTAAACGAAAATCGTAAATGTAAATAACGATGGATCGAACCCGCGTCCACCTTGGAAGCAACCTAATACGCTGGTTCTGTTCGACCATTGAGCTAACGACAAACTCTCATGGGAGGCAGGAGTTTTTAACCGTACACTTTTCTGGTCTCTCTACTCACACGTTCATATTTTAGGCACGAATATAATGTGGTCCCTTATACCGACAGTATGAAATCAAGGGCATAGGTGATTTCCTTATTATGTCTAAAAAAACGTTTTACTTGTTTTAACCCCCCCCCCCGGTCTTTTAGTACGTGTGTGTGGAGGGTCAATTTGCGATGTAAGTTTATGCTAAATTGGTCCCTAATTTATGTCCGGCAGCATTCACTCTTGCTTTTCTTTTTAAATTCGCACTTTTTAGTGATAACTGCTGAACAAAAGGCGAGAGAAGAAACTTAATCATTGATCACCCCTTTGTACAAACCTTTAATTGATCACCCTCAACACAGCATGATACCAGAATTGAGCGACTACCCTGCCTGTTAGTGTTTATTTTTATCGCAACGCTCAGGTCGTTTTACATTCTACAACCGTTAATTAAGCAGCATTATCGGAAATAAAGAATAAGTCTCTGGCGAAATTCGAACTCGCATCCCTTATCCTAGAAGGCCCGTCTGACATGGATGATGCCTTATCGATTCCACCACGGATACCAACGAAGCTAAATATAGTCATATATCTGCATCCTTTTATATCGGATTTATGCATGTCTATCAAGTAGTAGTAGTAGTAGTAGTAGTAGTAGTAGTAGTAGTAGTAGTAGTAGTAGTTGTAAAAGTCCTAAGTTGTCTTTATTTTTAAGATTTTAAAATAGTTTACGTTTCATTTTATTAACTATTAACTATTCGTTAAACAATGGGGTGCGAGTTCAAATTTCGTCGAAAGCTATTTTTTAATATTTTTGATCCATGCTGCCTACTTCGAGTTCGGGTAAAAAGCCTGGATTTCGAATTCTGGGTAGATAGGCTCTACTTTGAATATTGGTGCAATACAATCTTCCCACACCCCATGTGGCCCCGTGCCAGACTAAGCTAAGCTTAGTATCTACATGATATCAAAATTTAGCTGTCTATTGATTAACATAATTGTACCTGCTCTACTAAGGTGGTTGTGGATATCCTACCGGCGCCAGTGTTCGGTATTCGAGCCCGCGTAAGAAGCCAATATTTCGAATACTGCTTTTCAGGCTAGCCAAGCTCTCTCTACTTTAAAGATTGGCGCAATGCAATCTTCCGCTACTCCGTGTAGCCATTTGCTATATTAAGATAAGCTATATTTTTCTTTTTATTTATTTTTTAAGGTACACCAGAAATAAATTTGCAGTGGATTCCTAAAGAACTTCCAGCATATGTCCGTTTGATCATCTCGACGAGGTCACAAGATCTGACATTCTTGCAACGGACTTTTGTCCAACCAGACGTTTTTAAGGAAATATTACCTCTAGACGAATCAGACACTGAAGCTCTATTCAACGCACTTCAAAAACACTACAAGCGAATCGTGCCTCCACGGACAAAATCAGAAATCCTTGAGCAAATTCAAACATATCGATATCCCCTAAACCTGTCTTTGTTCGTGACGGAACATTTTTCATCGGAAACTACGCTGAAAACCACAACCCTGTCGGGATTTGTTCCCAGTGCTAAACAATTGATCATACACAAGTTTGACGAACTGGAGCAACAATTTGGACGTACGTTTGTGCAACGAGTTCTCGGTTATTTAACTGCAGCAAAGTTTGGTTTGGCTTTCAGCGAACTGGAAGCTGTTCTTGCCATCGACAAGGCATTGGTGACACCCAGCCACTCTTCCTTCCAACAACGATCCTCATACCAACTTTTATCTTTCCTCTCAGAGCTGCGGCCCTATTTGCATGAATGTGTAGACGGCATCTGCCGAGTTCTTTGCTGGCGCCACCGGATATTTTACGAAGCGGTCGAGGAGCGCTACCCGAAAAATCAGGCTCAAACGCTCGCTTATCACAAGAACCTGGCGATGTTTTTCAATTATGGTGTTCCCGTTTTCGACAGCGACAAGCCTAATGTCCAACCTCTAATCTACAACGGCGACGTGTCGTTGACCAAAAGATACTTCAACTGCAGAAAGCTTAAAGAGCTGCCCTACCATCTTGTGCAATTGCAACAGGCTGAAACATTCAAGAAGGATGTCATCTTCTCTTTTGAGTGGATGCAATCAGAACTTTGCGCAACATCCTTTGCAAACGTTCTGCGTCTGCTGGCAGAATCAGAATCGTTTGAACCTCAGAATCCTGAACTTGGTTTATTAACGACTGCCCTGCAATTATCAGAATCGGTGTTGAAAAGGTCGCCGGATCAACTCGCGTCTCAACTTATCGGTAGACTCTCCTTCCTGTCAAGTTCCAGGATTCAGACTTCATCTGGGGAAGCTCCAAAATATCCGAATCTCATGCAACTTATCAACAGTGCCCGACATTCACCTTTTCCTGCGCTTTTGCCTCAAGGAACGTGTCTCGTAGAACCTGAGGACGAACTACCGGTTCACCTGTACGCCCACGTCGCTCCAATTAACGCAATGGATTTGACAGCCGACGGCAGCCGTCTGCTAACAGCTTCCAAGGACAATTCGGTCAAAGTATGGAACATGTGCAATGGCCGGGTCATTCAAAGTATCAGCGGTATAGGCACCAAAGTTTGTTCTTTAATATGGGCTGTGAACGATACGTGTGCCGTGACAGTTGAACCCGGATCTGTACGGGTGTGGCTCCTTGCCGATCAGAAATGTATCTACTGCTTTGAAACTGGTGCTGATTCCGTGGTGGTCACAGCGGTTTCAAATGCTGACTTTATCCAATCAGCCCTGCTGGTTGCTATTTATGACGGAACAAATAAGATCAATGTCTGGGATCTGCAAGACGGCAGCTGTCGATCCCATTCGGTAGGCCTCAAAGGAAAGTGTGTTCACCAAAGCCGATCCGTCCTCCTGGCCCGAAACTGCCAGTCAAGCTGTTTCTTGTACTCGTTCAGAGATTCTAACGATGCTGTCCTTCAGAACGCTTCCAACGGTAACATCGTCTACTCCCTGCAATGTCGGGAGAGTTCGTCCATGGTTGTTGGCATAGCTATCACCCCTGATTACCTCGTGTTAGCCTGCCGGCAGCTCTATCTTAAGTCGCAAGAAATTCATCAACTCGAACTCTTTGACCCCAGCAATGGGCTTTACCTTCGCAGCGTCCGGGGTTGTGTACATGACGTCATCTCAAGCCCCCTGATCGTTCCTCGCACGGGTTCAAACATTCTTACTTTGAGTACATCGAAGCAAAATAACGTCTCTAATTTGACCGTGTGGAACCTTGAAACAGAAAGCCATAAACATCTGTTCAAACATCCGGGCATCACCGAACTGTTGGCCTGTGATCACATTAAGAGTGTTTTAACCGCGTCAAGGAGAGATAACTACATTAAACAGTGGGATTTAAGCGATAAAATAAACCAAACTACTCCTGAGCTGAAATCTGAATCGAGCATTTTCCAAATGACTGTGATCGACACGAAACCAGATTGTTTTGTAACTTTCACTACAAACAATGGACCTATTGGTCTATGGACGTTCAACGGTATTTTAAATAACATTTCTGCAACTCCAAAGAAAGGGTTTTTAGATCCTTCTGACGTAGTTTTGGTAAACAACACAACATTAGTTATTCTATCAGATCGAAGATTACCTAGCATAAAGGATGACCTAAATCAGGTTTTTCAAACAATTCTGATTTACGATATGGAGACGGGACGTTATGATAGAAAATTATCCGACTGTTACATTGACGTATCTCCCCCACACGACTATGTGATACTCCCGGGAGATCGCTTTATGGGGTTGTCGAGCAGTCGAAATCACTTCATTATCTGGAGTCTGATAAGTGGTCAAGTTATCCAGCGAATTAAATCCTGTTTTAAGGGTTTGAGCTGGTCACGGACCCCTTCGAAACATATCCAAGTAAGAGAGAGCGCAACAAATATGACACCCTGGGAAAAGCGTTCTGAGACGGTAAGCGCCCGCGCAAAAAAGCACGAACGAAAGATGGAAGAGGAAAGATGTCGGCTTCAAGAGTTGAGGAAAGAAAAAGAAAATCCAGTGGACGGTTTCTTGGTGAGCAGAAACCATCAGATTTTGGTAGTTTCCTATTTCGCCCACCACTTGTGCGTTTTTGAGATCGAGACGCAGCAGCATTTGACGACCATTGAGGACAAGAATGCAATGCTTTTCCTGCACGTAGCAGCAATAACCCCTGACGGTTCACACTTCGTTCACACCACTTACGACGAGATTAGCAAGACGAGTTACGTGACTCTGCGAGAGAGCCGTTTTGGACAGGTAAGACGAAGGCTGAAGAACGAGAAGGATGTTTGCGTCGTAGCTCTAACTGATAGTGCCGACAGAGTTGTGATGGCCAAGCACACGAACGAAATTCATATCTGGGACCCGATGGTGACAAACTCGCTACGTAAACGAAAACTTCCGAAATCAATGAAACTAGATTTTGACAGTCGACTGTTTCTAGCCAGCGATGGACGTCGAGCAGTACTCTTTGCAGGCCAGGTTTCATTGTGGGACCTCGACCGTGCCGAACTGATAGCAACATTCAGTCCTGACAATAAGGTGCTGTGTTGCAATATCATTTCACAAGGGGACTTAATCATTTTAGGCATATCAGATGAGACACAACCCATTGTTCTGACTGTGAAAAACGCTGACATCAAAACCCTAAATCCATAACATTTTATCGTTATTAATTCTAATTGTTCCTAATAAAGATATGCCCCTAAAACCCTTGATATTCTTCACCTTCTTCAAAATATGTTGATGTTTGCTTCAAAGAAGTCAGTTATTTGGTTCACTAATTGATATAAACATGTTTTAATTAGAAAATAGGAAATCATTATCCGACGAGTTTTTAGGTCAAATATTCTCAACCTTGTTGGTTTTATTACTATTCGGCCGATTCGTTCTCCAGCTTTCCTTATTGCCAGAAATTCTGAGATGAGTCATTGTCATTAATCGGCAAGATATTCAGACTAATATCCTCATTATTGTTGGTTTTTGTCAAACTCCAGAGTTAACTTTGTTTTTCTACTGTAACAAAGATTTTTATAATCTCTTATTTACTATATATACAATACAAAAATTGCAATAATCATTTCAATCTGAATAGGAGTAGGAGTGGATTTTGACCCTGCAGCAACCAGGCGTGTATCAATACATTTCGACCAATGCATTTCTTTAGGTATGATGCCGATCTTCCTCTTCAATGAGCCGGTTTATATTTCTACACTACATGACCCAGGGATTGAACTCACGACTTCCAGATGGATCAGAAGAATGTTACCACGCTCAGGTAGTGCAGATCGGCATGATAAGGAAGGGTGTATACAAATCCTGGAAGTCCCTATGAAGGACACTGGCCATAACAGGTATAGAAATGTGGATGTGATCAAATAAATGGTTATGTTGGAAATTCTCGAAAGGCTGAACCTCTGATTCAGCCTTGGGTATTCAGTATTGGGTTGTTTTTTTAATTACTTCAATTAAATACCTGAATACAACGAAAGACCTGAGAATACAGCGGAAGAAACATTGTAATAAAAAAAACAGGCGAGGTAAATGGTTCAAAAGAATCATTGTATATTGTAATATTAATGACATAAACACAAGAGTCAAAGGGAAATAACTAGCCAGTAATTTCGATTAGCGGTGATCTTTATGAACATTATCGCCCCTTGAAAAGTTTTAGGAATAGATTAGTGTTATGTATGGATAAATTATACAACTATATATTTTAGTATAAATGTATTTATTTATTAGGATGAAATTAACTTATACAATGCCGGGTTGGGAGTTTTTTGGTTAAGACTCGGAAAATACCAAATGACTAATTAATTATGAAAATGTATTTTTCCTATGTGAATTTATTTTATTTCAATCAATAAGACCTTTGTTTCTTCCGGAAATTTGTCAGTTTGAGAAAAATTAATTTTGATGGTTTTAGGTGTTTTTTAAAATTTTTTTATTCACATGTGACTATAATGTTAAACTGGACCCTTACTTTTCGTCCGTCGTACGAAACTAGAGATGTGAAGTATTCGATTACTTTCTTTATTACCATCATAAAGTCTAGCCCATGTGAAGGTTGTTATTTAAGCTTTTTTGATTAATTTAAAATGCTTTAGGTTAGGGGAAGGGGTTGGGTTGGTTTAAGGTTAAAATAAATCGTTAATATTTTCAAAATTAGTTTTTTTTGCTCTTTAAATCAGTAATAAGGCA
>VCCN01006590.1:6610108-6624390 GCA_006491835.1 Architeuthis dux
GAGAGAGAGAGAGAGAGAGAGAGAGAGAGAGGGGGGGTACGTACACACACACACACAGACAGAGTCAGAGAACACTTGTTCTATTGTAAATGCTGGGTTGAAAACCGGTATTACAGTCTTACAGAAACAATCTGCAATTTAATGTTTAACGAGGGACCCTCATTAAAAAAACAAACCTAAGTGAAAAATCGTCTCATTTCGAGGATGTAAATTTCGAAGCTTTAAATTCTCGTCGACCGAAATCTGTGCAACTGTACTGATCACTATGTGCATCAAACAGTGAAGAGCTTAAAGCTTTCCACAAGGCTTCAAACTTTTGAACTAACCCATAACACAAACAGTTTTTTTTAAACAATTTACTCAACATCCCATTGTCTCGATAGCGTCTGTTCATTAATCATTTTCCATTCAGCATAATACAAATCATAGTGATATTCAGTTTTTAATAGCAGGATTCATAATGAAATATCAATAATATTCACTGGCAGCCCGGGAATTCCCTTGACTCCCAACATCCTTGCCCGGGCTTGCAAACTTTAATCTAAATGTGACATTATATATTTATATAAAAACTTTGCCCGTCCTCACAGTTTACTGGTCGAACCTTGTCCGGGCTGGTACAGAACGCTGGCACCGCCATTGACAATACTCTCGCTCCAAAGTGTGTTTGTTTGCTCAGCGTAATGATTAGGCTTTAGGCAGAAGGCAGTAAAGTTAAACCCTCAAAACGAGTGCGAGTAGATTCGTTATTTACCGAGGTAAGAAAACCAGTTTTAAAAATAAAAGCAATAAAGTCCTTTATGTTGAAGACCAAAGTTTCATGAATCCAATGCCTCTTAGATTAGCAACAGTAATACAATCTATAGTTTGGCCGGAATGTTATGGAATTTCAACACTAAAAAATGCTCACATGTCATAACAAGTTATCACTGTCATCGAGTAATAAATGGGTCGCCATTAACATAAACTCACATGAGAACAGCGAAAAAACATTTTAAATTTTTTGGAAGCGATCAGATAGCATAGACAAAGATATATTATATAGCTGTGTGATGTGGGGTGAAATTAGAGACGCCAGTGTTTCCAATTCCATTTGCAGTGACGGGTCGGTAATGCTGTACACAAAACAAACAAAAACTGACCTGTGTCACGAGAACAAGAAATCAGTTTAATGCTCTATCCCTCAATATACTGGAGTGGTTCTCAAACTTTACTGTATGATGGCACACTAAAATATATTTGACTTACGCGAAACACCAACTCTTCACTCCATTTAAGGAGTGTACTGTAAGTCAACGTATTTGACAAAACATTTCAGTAGTCAATGAATTGAACTTTTTTTATCACCATACTGATATGAGTAGTCAGCATCCCTTTTTCCTTTCATCTGTCGCTAAAAAGGTTGAGATCTCACAAAATCTAGTGATAAAATCACTAGATTGTCAACTCTGTGGCGGAAGCGGAACATATATAATAACCGTGCTTGACACGTTCAAGGCTTGAAATACATGTTTGCGTATTTGGAAAAGAAATTACGCGGCACATTTGGGTGATAGTTGCCGCACACTATTGTTCCGCGGCACACAGTTTGAGAACCACTGATCTAATGTAATTAAAGTTGATTTCAAAAAAGACTTCCCATCAACATTTCGGGGAGAGTGAAAGGTATGAATAGTGTTTGGATACCTAAGAAAATTGACAGATGAAACTTTTAAAAAGAAAGTCTTAAAATTTCGAGCAAGTCATCGCCGGTCTATCTTAAGAGCAATTTCTCAGAGTCCTACTGTCCGAAACCAACCTTAACTAAGCTCGAACCTTGCAAAAAGAATACTCTCCCGAAATGTTGAGCTCAGTTCACACGATACCCTGAGGTATGAATATTTATAAACGTTGACAATTGTGTTTCACTTACCTCAACTTTCATGTTTTATGTCATTAACTACCAAAATGCGGTCTGCAATGTTTGTCTTGCTTTCTCAGATCCCTTGGTACCAACAGCAGCAAAGCATGTTTGATCTTTCTGTGAACTTTCTTCCTTTAAAATGAGTTTTGAAGAAGAAGAAAAAGATTCAAACAGCAAAAGAAATAATAAATTAAGTAACGTCGACGTAATGTGCAGGATTTAGCTCGCCAGTGCATTCCCTACGTCCCGTTATTGGCTTGTTTTGTGTGATTCGCTGGTGAACTTCCAGGCTTTTGTGACCGATAGTGCAGCGTCTCCGCAGAAACACAACACAGGTAACATGTCTCACTTTAAGACATGCATGTTAGTAGTGGGCGGAACAGTTCACCGGTCCGCCCATTGGCTAATACACCTCCTTTATTTCCTTTCTTCCAGTTTCTTCTTCCAGTTTCTTCTTCCTGTTTCTTCTTCTTCTTCTTCTTCTTCTTCTTCTTCTTCTTCTTCTTCTTCTTCTTCTTCTTCTTCTTCTTCAGTACAAACGCGAAAAATTTAATCCATGTTATAATCGTTCCGGTGTCGCCTTGAGATTCGAAGGTAAAGTTAATTTTTTTTTCCCGATTGACACTCGTCATTGTGCGGTGGTCGGGTGGACCGGATGGTAAAGGTGAAAAAAAAAACAGGCGTGTGATTTATAGCGTTCCGTCACCCAGGTTAATATAGTTGACGCACAAGGGAAAATATGCACATCCAGGGATTTTGATTGAGATTAAACACTAGTACCCTTTCTTTTCGAAATGCATTCAAGTAATCTTTCTTTTCTGTTGTAAATACATTACAAGTTTGTTAATTATATTCTGCTACAGTGGATCGTCACTATTTCGGTAGATTTCACAACGCGTAGGTGCGAAGTCAGTGCCGGATTTAGACTTGGTGTGGCACTTAGCTAATTAAAGCTTGGAGGCCCCTAGTTAAAAAGGTTACGCGAGAAGGTCTCACAAAACTTGAAAACATTTTTTGAGGCTCCTGTGGATTGTGAGGTTGTAAGATTTTATTCAGCTTATTTATCTCATGTCAAAATCCGGCACTGTGCAAATTGGCTTTCACAGAGAAAGAAAGAATTTATAGAAAATGGGATTCTATATTTCCTGGGGTAGTGATTTCGAGAGATACGTGAATAGTCTGGAGACACTGCAAACGATGCATAACTTAACAGATTGCTCAATCAATTTGAATTCCTCGAACTTTTGAATAGCACCTTGTATATGTATGTACATAAATAAGTCCGCAGCTTAATGATGAAAAAAGCATTTATTTTACTCAAGCGATATTTATTTTTCAACATAATCTACTTCCTTGTCAATGCACTTTGTTCAGTAATCACAATAGATCGAACATTATACAGTGAAAATTTCAGATCAAAATTCTGCTGCGGAAAACTGCGTTTTGAGTAAGTAGCACCTCATATATATATATAAATGTGAAATGGCTTTCTCAAAGAAAACAATTAATAGACAATGCCGTTCTTTTTTCTGGTGGGGTGATTTCGTGAGATGTGGAAGATGTGAAGTCCGAAATGTCCAGCGAGACACAGTAATGATGTTTAATTCAAAGGATGAACAGATTGGTTAGTGTGTTCAAATTCTCTGAACTTTTGGGTAGATAACCCGTATTCTAAAGCTATCGGTAAATTCTCCGAAACTTCAACTACATTCAAGTCTGTACTTTGTAAATGATTAATTTTTTTCAAATAACATATTTCATTTTTATCTAAATGTATTTCCAAAGTTTTTTTCCACTCTTTAGAACGAGGTACAATACTTATTCGTATGGTGACTCATGTGACTGTAGCCATACAAGAGAAAAACATAAAATAATAATCTACACATCAGCATGTCTGGACGTGGAAAGGGAAGTAAAGGACTGTGAAAAGGAGGAGCCAAGCGTCATCGTAAGGTGCTTCGTGACAACAGGCGGTGCCCTCAAGAGACAAGGCAGAACCCTGTACGTGTTTCGGGGGTTAAACGCCCATCCTTGTTTCTTGATGTTGTCTCACTAACGAGAGTTTAAGTAGGTCCCAAAGGTCCCGAAGGAGTTCCCGACTCACTGATGGGATTCCAAGCAGCTCGGGAGGTCGACCACCAGGGACTTCGCTGGTGAATTTGTGGGTATCTGAGTCCCATACCAAAGGGGGACTCCAGATTGATCGCATCGAAACTGTATTCAGAATAACTTGACCTATGACACCAGGGTTAATTGAAAAACACGTGTTTCTGCACACACGCATATATTTACCCCCTATATAAGAATCTAGAAACAGACTCCGGCAGTCTCGCAACCAGCGTCCACAACGTCACTACACATTTCTGGGCTCCTCGGAAACCATGACACGAGTACAACAGGTTAAAGGCTGAATTACGGTAAACAGTGACTGAGATTTTACCTTCATCTTAGCTTCAGCATTCTTACAGTTGTGAACTACGACATAGCCACACCTATAAGCTTCATGCTAAGAACTTATTCCTTCCTTATGTATTTGTTGATCCACACTATTCGTGTTTACTTCGCTTGTATTTGTCGTTTGTGTTCAAATGCTACGTATGTTGTATATTGTTGTTTCTCTGTTTTCACGGCACTTGTTTCTCTGTTTAAATCGTAGCCTTGTATCACTTGTGTGCCGTTTTACGTTCAAACGTTATGTATGTTGATTTATGATGTTTAACTGCACTTGTGTATTTACCTAATTCGCGGCATCTTCGTTGTATTGCAGTTTTCACGTTGTACTGAGACTTCAGAGAATAAAGATTGCTTATGTACATCAGTAAGAAGCGTCCGACCTTTTCTTCGTGGCCAGACTGTAGTTACAACTCACTGTTTTCAAGTGCGGGTGGCTTGGCATCTTTTTGCCAATAACATGTAGAATGGTCTTTAGAAAATGTGGAAGCGGAAGAAAAGAAATAAAAAGAGGTGTTAAAAAAGTATTTGTATACTTTTCCCACATTCCACTAACTAAGGTCCTGAAAAGGTTTTAACTTGACCACGGTGGCTTCTGGAAGTAACTCCGCCTCCTTGCCAAAAAGCGGCTTCTAGAAAAGCTATTATTCCAATCTGGCGTCATTCAGGCAGACCAAGCCTACTATCTTTCGCAGAAATCCTCCTTGGCTAATCTTTCTTTCTCACATCTGATCTTTACTTTGTTACTATGACCAATAATTAAGCCATATTGATTGGCGTCGGAGTTAGCAAATGTGAACCGCTGAAGAAGAAAACAAGAACCATAAGTTCAACGACCCGCCCACCATCCTTACGTCCATATCTGTGATTTCTGATTTCAAAGGGATTCTAAACGAAGTAGTAGTAGCATTACTAATTTAATTGGTGTATTTTTTTAATTTGCTTCCCTTACTTTTAAATTTGCTCGGGAAAAGGTATAGATAGGGTCCAAAAACATTACAAATTGTAGCGATGATCACGGACTTTTTAATGAAAATGTTAAAACGTATTGCACGAACCTCTGTTCAACAAAAAACTCATTTTAACAAATAGAATGTCTAGTCCCATGACGGATTTCAACCCCGACAGTTAAAGAAATCACTATTAAAACAAACAATACGTTCACCGTCTTAAAAAAACGCGTTAAAAATTAAACGTAGATTTTTATCGGCTGAATTGGTGAAAATCAATTGCCGAAGAATTGCTAAATTGGCAACCCTGTGGTATACTTTGTCCCCCTTCCTAATCTCTCCAGGTACGCATTGCTCTGTCCCTTTACTTTCTCCCTTGCCACTTCTCAGCTTTGCTCATTCCCTTTACTTTTCTCCCTTGCCACTTATTTGCAAAATTAAAGAAGAAGAAGAAGAAGAAGAAGAAGAAGAACAACAACAACAACAACAACAACCACCACCACAACAACAACAACCACCACCACCACCTGTATTTAAGAATAAAACACATGACCACCTTCCTTCGTCTTTCTGTTGTTTATCGTAATTGGAACCGACCGACCGAAAAGTATCTTATTAAGATGCGTTTGACGCATTTAAAAAATTGATCAGAATATATGTTCTTTTAATGACATCACACATTCCTTTCTGACGTCATAAATCTGGTCGTTTGGTATATAACACAAAACCTGTGGTTTAACGTAATCGGAACCGACCGACCGAAAAGTGTCCTATATAGATGCGTCCAGCGCAGATCTAAATCTACACCCTCGTTTAAATAAATGTCTCGTTTCTTTTCTAAACGAATGCCTCTCTTGTTTATCATTTGTTGCTGTTCTCTTCATCTGCCAGGATCGTATTTAAATGGAGGCATTCTTAACCCTCTTTTAAAAACCTTTAATGTGGAGAAATCGCACGCTTAAATCGGCGTTCACCTTCCTCACAGAAGCTCCGATAACCTAGTATGGACTTGTTTCCTCCACAAACTTGTATCTAACTACAGTTGAAGAAATGTGTGTGTGTGTGTGTGTGTGTGTGTGTGTGTGTGTGTGTGTGTGTGTTGACATTCGCCAGATATATTAATCAGCACACAAGGCAGTGCAGTATCGAGTTTGAAGTTGTTTGGATCAGCGGTTTTCGGAAAATCTATTAAAAATAAACTTTTAAAAATTAAAGATTATATACTTTTCTTCATATTTTCTATAAACTATCTAGACTTCCGCTCTTTAGAATAATCTAAATTTAGATATAAAATATCTTCTTCTTCTTCTTCTTCTTCTTCTTCTTCTTCTCCGGCTGGGACAGTTTGAGTTCAGATGAGGTATTGTAAAAAATGTGAAACTTTCAAATATTGACAAGGTAGGAGTTTATGTTGAAAAATAAAACAACTTAATCTAGAGACCCTTGAATACAAAAGAAAACGTGCTGACCTACTAGAAGTCTATAGAATCCGGAACAACATACTTAAAGTGGATACTGAAGTTCATTGCTCAAAATGCCCTGATAAGAAAATGCTGACTTCATCTATGTGCAGTAAAACCAGAGGACACAGCCATAAACTACAATTTCAGATCTCCACTGGTGACAGAAAAAATTTCCTCTCGGCAAGAGTGGCTTAAGTGAAAAGACGGTCACATCCGAGAATATCAATATTTTTTTTTTTATAATCTTTATTCTGATAGCGGACATACCAAATTTAACTTCCATTTTTCTTATTAGTTTAATCCCAACCTAACTCTACTGAAGCTGGCTTAATGACACAATTAACTGTTGTAAAAAAGAAGTCTATTTCAAGTATATTCAGGTATGTAAATAGTTGTTGTGTAAAATAAATGCTTTTCGGCATACAAGGAGATACAGGGCGTAGTTTTAGATGCGTACTTGATGTTTTTATCAAATGAGTTAACTCCCCTATATTCTCTTGCCTAGCCTAAGAATACAAAAATGAATACAAGTGCGATCACTTTCCCACAAGATGTAAGTTTTATTGGCAAACAAATTTCAGCTTTTTTGTTTTTAACAAAATATGGGCTGACTCACGCAGTCACCATGTTAAAACTGCGTCAAACCCCATGGTTTGGGAGTGGGGAAGAAGAGAATTCCTAAAAGAAATAAAGAAATCTATTTAATAAATTTATTTATTTTCTTATTTCATTTTTTTAAAACATCACGGGCCTTGCGTCAGTTTTAATATGGGGCCTGTGCGAGTCTGCTCTTGTTTTTGCAAAAAAGAAAAAAGCTGAAATTTTTGTCTCAAAAAGGAAATAACAAATTTTCATAACATAGAATTGGACCGTTTTCAAGTCAGGGTCAGGTAAGAAAATATAGGGGAGTTAACTCACTTGGTAAACACTAAGTACGCTCCTTGTTTGCCTGCTTTTCTTAGATTAGGCAAGCCTACCAAGCCTCCCGCATTTCGCGGCATACTCCCGCATTTTGAAGCCCAGTGCTGTCTCCCACCCCGCATGTAATGAATTTGTACGAATCTCCCACATTGACAAAAATATGTCCGTAAATATTTGTTCCCTCCTATTTGCAGACCTACCAAGTCTCCCGCATTTTGTTGATTATCTTGGTTTAAAATTGTGTTAAGATAGGTTTTCAATACACGGTTTTAGAGCTTCTAGAATTAAAATTTTCTTCCCCCTGCGAATTTCTAAACCTCGTCAGGTCTGATTAAGATGCAGACTTAGTGATGCATCTACGTATATGTTATTGATTTTACCACTGAAACGCGAAAAGGGGAGATTTGGTATGTCTGTATGCTATGACAATGCTGGAAGGGAGATGTTCTATTCAGTGTCAATGCTATACAAGCAATAAAATACTTAAACTAAATCAGAACTTAAACTAAGTCAGAAATGATTATGATGAACTAAGTTCGGACAATGGGATGCCTTTTCTCTCCTTTCATTAAATAGTTCGACTTAATTGTTGACTGAGCGAAAATAACTAAGAAAAGGTGTATTAAAAAAAGAATTGTTTTGTTTTTTTCAAAAATGTTAAAAAACTGAAAAGGTTCAATGAGATTCGAGGAAAACAAGGCTTCTGATTGGCTGACAATTGATTTATTCGCTTACACTTCCTGTCGGAATCAACATGGCCGCAATTGAGATGATACGTAACATGATGCCCGCTGCTTGTCGAAACCATTTACTAACACGCCTTCCTTTTACATGTAAAGGCTTAGGTATGAATTACTTTCTCAAAAGTCAAAATAGACTTCAATTTATTTTGTTATGTATCATCTTATGTCTCTTTGTTTCAGTATTTATTTTACGTAATCCGGTACGTAACGTAAGAAGCGCTTTCCTTCTACATACGTTACGTAATTATACTTTTTTTAAAATTCGTTCCTGAGATTTGTTCTTGTTTTTTGCAAAGAAAAGAAAAAAGCTGAAAAGTTTGTCTAAAAATGGGTAACAAATGTTCATTATAACGTAGAATTTGAATGTTTTTAAAATCAATGTTTAATTTTATTTAGTTTCATTTCATTTTAAAACCACGTGTAAAGGTCTCGTTAATCATGGCTCGTAGTCATAGAGGTCCAAAGCAGAAATTGAAAATTGTCGACCAAGCGTGGACTTTGTATAACCTTATGTCTAGGTCCTTGTAAATAAATCTTACATTTAGAAAAGTGATCGCACTTTTTGTATTAGACTAGGTACGAAAATCTAGGCGAGGTCACTACGCGTCAAAATATATGCCCCAAATCTCCTTGTTTGCCCTGCTTATTTTTGTTGTGACTTGTGATAATTGCCATCGCAACAACCGAGATAATTGTTGGGCGCCAAACTACGAGATTGTAGTTTTTGTTGTCTAAGCATTCTAATTTTCTAGTAAAGTCTTTTAATATTATCACAATCTTCGTTCGCGAAACGCAACCGTTGACTTTACTTACTTGTATTTACTTAGTACCGGCTACGTGACATGCTGATATGTGCACGTACCCACACCCCCAAAGAAAAAAGCCTTACTACTACTGTTTATTTAAACAATCACATATTTATACTAAATACTTTCTTTATTAAAAAAAACAAACTTTTTTCTAAAGTCTAAAAGGGGGTACTTGATATTCCCTTAAATATATATATTTTTGTTGTAGTTTCGACCTTTATAAATCCTTGTGATGTCACATGTGTTACCTTTATTTGCTCAGTGTTTAACTTGTCCCATCATGAATAAACTGTTGTAAATTAAAAATAACCGTATTTTTTTTTATTTTTTCAATGTCGGTCAAATAGTGTCTCTCACCACTCTACTGTTCTAAATCTATCGTATTTTTTAATGATTCTTCTGACAAACTGCTTCGTGCTGATTTAGCAATTATCTGCTGAGTAGAGAGAATTATTTCTCCAGAAGAATTGTTAACCGTCAAGCTGAAAAACAAGTCTTTTCTGTGTGTTCTTACTCGAATCTATACCTTTTTGTTTAAAATAATATATTTATAATTTGTTTAAGATTCGAATAATCCCCAAATTTTGAATACTGTCACGATTTTTAAAAAAACAATGTTGTCGTCATGTTTTTATTTAACTAAGGGTTTTGTCCTAACTTAGCACTTTATCTGAGGTAACCGTGAGGTGTTTTGTCTGTGCTGTAAGACTGACCGTTGCTCTAAAGCAGGAACTTTGTGCTACATTAATGAAAGAACGAAACCGAATATTTTTAATCCGATGCAATTGCATCCACTTTTAATGTATTAAATGTTCACTGTGATGGTATATATAAAGATTATTTTTTTAACACAATTGAAAAGAACACAATAACACATGAAATTAATTTTAAACTTATAAAAGCCTTTTTTACACATCCTAATTTAACTCTAATGGTATTAATATTTGTCGACAAGCAATTTTTTTTTTAAACACTTTATTTCACCCTAAGGTAACCGGCAATCATTACCTTTCCCGTTTCCATATTGACCCTGTTTCAGTTCTGATTCGCCTGAAGTTCTCCGCTGCTGATGATGGCGAATTTAAAGTCAAAGAAGCAGATGACAATTTCAACATTTTTCCACTTTCTGAAGTTAAAATGGCTGTAGAAAGTATACCTAAGCGTGGTAGGTCTAGGCCTGCTGCACCTACCTTTATTGTCCCAATTCAAGTCAACAGAAATTTATTACCACAACTGGACATAACTTTCAGGAACCTAGTCCATATAACATCCAATGACATGGACTGCATAAAGTGGCTGGCTAAACACCAAACACAGCAACCCTAAACCCAACACTAACCCTTATGCTAAAAACACTAACACTTCTTATCCTTTGTTCATTTGTATTTATCAAGCTTTTGGTTGAATAAAAAAACACCCTAGTCTCTTGAACCACATGATATTGCCTGATATCAGTAGATCACTTAAAAAAAAAAAAAAATGCTGTTCTGAGGAATCTTCCCGACTCTTTATTTGACTTTAAATTTGCCATCAGCAGCAGCGGAGGACTTAGGGTGATTCCGGAATCAGAACAGGTGAAGCAGTGACCATATGGGAAAGGTAATGATTGCTAGGTAACCTTATACACTAGTAAATTAATTAATTCTTCAAATTGCTATATTCTACTTTTAGCAATGAAAAATATTCATATCAAGATTGTTTTACTCTGAGGTAATGACATGTAAATGAAATGTTTGAATTTCATAATGTTGTTTACTTTGAAAAAAAAGATCTTGTAAGCTTTATAAATGATGGTAACTGAAAACTCATAATTTTTTAATCCACAAAAGTAGCTTTTAATGTTTTCTTCACTGTTACGGTCAGTTTATCTTGACTTTCAATCTGTCAAGCACTGATCTGGACTTCATTTTGTACTCTTAAATGATAATTACAGGATCCTATTAACAACATTCTGTCATTACATGACAAAGATTTCTGATCGCCTTCTCTGCTAGGCTGTTAACAAAATCCACTACTTAACAGCTGATTCTGTCCTTAACTTGTTTGCTGCCAAGTACATTTTTCAACCTTGTAGCTCCTGTGCCTAGTTTTCTCGTAAAAAAATGATAAAAATAGAAAATCTTCACTGCAAGTTCAAAACTGCTTTATTTCTATACAAATCAACTAATATGTACAAAACAGAATATCTAATAAATGTAATATCTTAATGACATATCTTAAAACCTGGATTTACCTACACATGGTAAGGTCACCTTAAATTCAGTACATTTGTATCTACTCTCTCACCCTTTTGCATTTTAGAAATATACTTCATACTTTCTAGTGGGGTTTCGTTTCTTCTTGCTGAGGGGAAAGAATACACTATCGTAAAGACAAGTTATCTTGTCTGTGGCAGCGAACATGTTAAACATCAAAGACCACTCGTAGTCTATCCGTCTCTTTCTGGTTAAATGCAAGTAAAGTGCTTTAAAAAAAAAAAAAGAAGGAAATTAATACCATAACAGTGACGTATGGTATCCTTTTTTTCCAGACATATGTACTCTAATCTTTTCTGGTGATTTCAGGATTTAAAATATGATTCACTGATAAAATTTGGGGCTCACTAATGTTTCAAAATATACCTATTGTGCCTGATTCATAATACAGTCCTGGGTGTGTTTACTTGACATTTTCCTCAAAAGGAACCGTTAATTCATTCATATGCTGCTTTTATTTTTCAGGAATCCCCACAACAATTTATGGCTACCAACTAAAAGCAGGAACAGCCACTCTGAGTGCTGCCAAAGAAATTTTAGACTCCGGTTTGGATGACATCAAAAAGGCTGGAACATGGAAGTCTGAAAGGGTTATTACATCCAAACAAGGATCGGCCATCATGGTTCAGGGCCAAAGTAAGACTCTGCTCAACTTTTGTGCCAACAACTACTTGGGCTTATCAGTGAGTTTTTTTGTTTGTTTATTTTTGTATTTTACCATTCATTCGGAAATTAATCTTCAGTTCTCATATCATCAGCCCATTTGTCAGTTTTAATGTTTTTGTTTGTGCCTGTCACTGTATACATTCAATTTATATTGAGTGTTTGCAGTTGAAAGTCAATACTTGAAAATCAGGCAAAACTTAATTGTTTTTAATACAACAATATCTAATTTATTTTTTAAATTTTAATTCTAATTATTGTAACAATTCATCTTAAGCAATGTAAAAACTAGTCAAAATGAATTGTTTTTGTTGAAAAAGAAAACTATTGGCAAATGGGACTGGACAGAGATTGAAGGCAACAATTATCCCCTACTATAGTTGTTTTAGTCCGCTTGGATGGTGTAATGGTTAGCATGTCTGCCTCACACGCAGAAGGTCCTGGGTTTGATTCCCAGTATGAGTGAAGAGTGTAGAAAACTCTTCATTAGGACAAATTTCCCTGTGCACTCAGCAGCTAATTGAGTACACTCTAAGCTGTGTGATTAGGGTGGAGGTATCCCTTTGGTGGAGTTGCATCCTGCCAAGGGGGTGGTCATGTAGGAATAAAAACTTTAAGAATAAAGTCCTGGTCTCAACCAGACTTGAAACTTGCAAGGATCACTAAGCTGATGCCTGCAACAGAAACTGGGTCTTCGTCACTGGGTGTATACTCCATTAGGAGTTGTCTCTTAAGAGACAGACACTTTACTAGTTGTTTTAGACATAATACAAAGGGAGCTGCTTATTATAATCACAGATGATGTTATCAGTCGTTTATTGTTATCAAAATCAGTCGGTCCCAAACACTTTATTTAAAGTGATCACAATAAGCGGCTTCCTCTGTAGTTCTTAAGTTGTCTGAATTTTTTAGATGAAGCATTTTCATTATTAATTATGATTTATTTTTTTTTTTTTTTTTTTTTTTTTTGTTTTATCGTAATGCTGGTTGTTTTACATTTTACAACCATTAAGTAAGCAGCCTGAATTGGAAATAAGTAAGTAGCTGATCTATGCTACTTACTTAACGACAGTGGCGGCACTACATCCAAATGCACCCCCTCCCCCACAAATTTTATTTAGATTATTTTTTCGATTTTTATTTTTTATTTTTTATTTTTTTTTATTTTCGATTTTTATTTTTTTTTTTCGATTATTTATATATATCCCCGGGCCTAATGCAACCGGGCCTCGCATCAAAATAATTACTAGTGTAAGTAAACAAGAAATTCTATTGAATTGTAATGAATTTCATCCACAAATTATTATTACATCATACGTTTACAAACTTTTCTCATGGCAATATTTTTCTGTTAACTAATTTGGGTGGTCCCTAAATATTGGGGGCCATTGACTTCAGCCCACTCAGCACCCACCTTAATCTGGGTCTGCAGTTCCTACGCACAACTCTGCTAACAGTCATAAAATGTAAAACAACCTGAGTATTTTGATTAAACAGTAATAAGATGAAAGGTTAACTAGTTATATCATGAACTGTTAAAAAGCTTCTCTAATACATATTTACTACCTTTATTTTCAAACCAGGGACACCCTGCTGTAATAGAAGCTGCTAAAAAAGCATTGGACACTCATGGGGCAGGACTCAGTTCTGTAAGATTTATTTGTGGAACACAGGTAAGTAATTTTATCTATTATTTCTTTTTTAGTTTGATAAGTTCTCCACTTAATATCTAAATGAAATTATTGCTGATTTATAATGTAGGAGTTATACCAGAATTATAGGACTGAAAGTCACTAAGACTGAAATTACCTGCTGCTTTGCTGAAACGTAATCCTATACTTGCTGAGAAGAAAACCATGTAAAAGTGCAACAAAAATGTCTCTCTGCATCAGTAGTTAATAAAGTATTAGCATCCAGTGCTATAATTAAATGTGAGGCTATTTATAAACTACCTTCAAACGAAAGCAGAACTACCTCTTAGCACTCAGTGCTGTATTTTTAATCTAGAACAGAAGAGTGTACAAATCCTCCTGGGGTGGGGGTGGCAGTATCTTATTGCCAAAATGATTTGGTGCACATACAGCATCTAAAAATAAATTATAACCATTTCTTTTTTTTTTTTTT
>VCCN01006590.1:6656755-6674330 GCA_006491835.1 Architeuthis dux
TATATCATTATTATTACTATTATTATTATATAAAAGGCTTTGTCACTTTCTTTGTTGGTTCTTGGTCACGCTAAAGCGAACAGAAAGGGGGTACAGTAAACACACAAGACACAAAATGGGCTACTGCAGGTAAAGCAAGCCTTTTTTTGTCTGTCTTTGTTGGATGGCAGGCGACTGCTGCTGGTAATATGACTACTACTGATATTGATGATGCCTCAGTTTCATTTGTTTAGCAAATCCTTATCTTGTTGCTTTATTGTTTTAAAATTATTTAAAAAGACAGAAAATATGACGAGTTGTAGGAAATCGATAGAAAACTAAGTTTCGGCCAAGCTATGTTTTTTTTTTGGTTTGCAATAAATACATTTATATTAAAATATATATTTGTATAGTTTATCAATAAATAATCCCGTAAATGTTGATGGGTACTATGCTAGTGTGTGTGTATCCCCAGGTAGGAGGTACAAATGTTGCTCATTTGCTGATGTGGTAAAATGTTCACCTTTATGTGCTTCAAAGTGTAAGTATATCATTGTTTTAGTTTATTCCTGTTGTTCGATACTTTTCTTGGCATTAGAACTGCGACTTGCCTTTGTTATTATTTACAAATAACGATTTAAAAAACAGAAATTGCTTTTCCTCACTTAAATTAATAATCATCTTCAAGAAAACCAAATAAATATTAGATTCTCATTTCATTCGACGTGCTTAGGTGCTATGAGTCTTGCCATTAAATTAATCTATGGACGTTTTTATTCGACATTTGTTTACTTATTAAACAGGGCATGCGTTTTAAAATACTAAAATAATTACACGTGAACTGAATTGATTAAAAAAATAAGTACATGGACGTGTACAATGCTTTGTTGATTTTACAAATTGGCGTAGATTGTCTCCCCTTGTATAGTCGATTTTGAAATGGGTGCCGTTTGAAAAATTCCCAGTTGTCTATATGACCGGAACAAATACACCAGAGCATTCATTCCTTGATTCATTAATCAGTCACTTTGGAAGATTATCAATATAAAACAATTTCCAAGTTTTAGGATGAAATAATTTACAATTTTAACAAACCAGGAAGAAATACAGTTTAAACTCAATTTCAATCAAACCACACTTTCTCCAGTGGGGAGGTATGATACTGATAAAGTATGTTACCATTACTCAGTTATTTTTTAGATGCATCAACACATCTCTATACAAAACTTTCAGTCGGTCGGTCTACCGGTCTGTCGGTCCCTAATATATTAAATATCGATTTTCTCAGCAGTATCATGTTGGATTGATATGAAAATGGGTCCAGACCTTTAGGTGAACCGTCCTCATCTTCCTCCTCCTGCTATTACTACCACAACTAATAATGCTAGTACTACTACTCTGCCAAATACCCACTTGTGCAGTCCCATTTTGCCAACCTGATATTTTCTTTTGAAAAAACAGCTTTCATCTACTTCAATGATCGTAATAACTCCACTGAACTCGTTATCCACCCATTCAGAACATAAGTCTCTGTGGAAATTCCAACAGTCCCGTTATAACCTGCTAGACATCAGGGATAGCTTGTACTATTTTTAGATCTACTCTCAGATGTTCGCACCAAGGTCAATGTCTGTGGATTTGCCACGCTTTTCGGTGAATCCAGTCAGTTTGAGTAACTCCACTGCCAAGACTGGTCGTGTCTATATCGTCTCCTAAATTATTGCCATGTTTGAAAGATGAGCCCATTTCTTCTAAAAAACTAACTACACTCCCATCCTATTTTATCATTGATTTACAAGCATTAAAGCTTCTAACCAACACTAATCATAAGAAGAAACAGACGACTGATGAAATGAACGAACAAAACCTGCAAGTATTTCCACATAAGAAAAACAGGTAGGTTTGTCTTTCTTATCTTTTTCTTGGCTTCCTCGAAGTTCAAGTTATTACATTTATTGGCGACGAGGATATTTCTTTTGTCTCAGTTTCTTTGTGGTTCAAATTGGCTTCACCATTAATGAATTTCTAAAAGACAATGGCATCAGGCACATTACCTCAGCCATGTATAAACCATCTACTAACGGTTTGGCTGAATGAATGGTACAAACATTCAAGAGTGCTTAAAATAGTTCCTCAGAACTTTGTAGTACCGTACTAGACAAATTTCTCTTCAAGTACCAGATTACTCCACATACTACTGGTGTATCACCAGTGGAAATGCTTTTCAAATGTTGTTTCCGCTGTCATCTTGACTTGTTAAGTTCTAGTGACCACGTAGCTGGTTGTATAATACGACAAGAAAATCAGAAGAGAAAAAAACTCTTCTTCACCTAGAATGCTAAATCTACATCCTAATGCACCGATCACTGTGCGCAACTATGCGCCTGGCCCTAAGTGGATACCTGCTCAAGTAACCGAACAAACAGGCCCCCTATCCTTCTAACCAACACCAATCATAAGAAGAATGGGCCCTTTGCTGAATGATTTGCCAAATCTTTTAATATATTTTCGTTCCAGTAAATTCTTTTTAATTCTTAACCTTTTTGTAATTTTAAAGATCCCAGTAAATTGTATCTCGATAAATTTTGGTAACTTGTTGGTAAATATTCCGCAACCCATTCTTGGCGGTTCCCTCGAGGCTGCAGATGTCCCTCTCGTTGGTGCACCTTTTTGGGATCAGAAATCTTTCCCCATGATTGCAGAAATAGATTTCTTTCTGAAATAAAGTGAATAAATTTATTAATTGATTATGCAATGACTTGTTTTGGTTGTTTAAATATTATATTCTAATATTTTGAAATGCTTGATTTTTAATAATCCTTCCTATGGAAACCACTGTTGCTAGATTACACCAACAAAGTACTAGGAATAGATCATTTTAGGTCCAGTGAGACTAATACAATTGAAATTTCGAAGTTCAGAATTACCTGATGACAGATATTTTTTTAAACATAACTTGTAAGTAAAAGAAAAAACAAATCTAAATTTTAGCAGTCTGGAAACTAAGGGCCCAGGGGTGTCTCTGAGCAGCGTGTTTAAATGCTAGTGCTAAGATCGTGACGTTTTTCCCAAGTTAAAAGAAAACTAACACTATAAAAAACGCTAAAGATATTGCCAGTCTATAATATTATTATCAGAGCTTTTATGAAAAGAAAAACGTCTTAGACTTTCGCTGTTTACTACAGGAAAATACGTACCATGCCAATCCATGTTTTATAAGTAGACAGGTATATAATCTGGTCGTACACCGTGCAAGTCCTGCGATTTGTACTTGTTAACGTTAATGGGGGATTCCCCGCACATGCGCGATGAAGCCAACAGCTTGCACCCACCACTGTCTATCATTTTTATCTGCTGTTCGGAGGAATATGACGGCTGCCTAGTTACACCCATTTATACTGTTACTGAAAAATCAAGCAGTTGTCATTGTCCATACTTTAGATCAACCACACCTTGTCAGACCTATGGCCGGGTCTGTAGACGTACTCATTACAAGAGGCTCTAGTTAAGTGAGACGTTTATCACCTCGTTTTGCTAGTCACAGTTGTGAAGTTGTTGGCAGAAGGCAGCAAAGATGGCGTGAGGCGGGTGTGATGGCTCCGTCTTCCTTTCATTCACCGTTGTTATTATCGTTTCCTTTTTAGTTTGATCATAAAATCCAGTTTATCGCAAAGTCTACAACCTTTTTAACAACCAGCTTGCCAATAGTGTTACATAGAAATTTGCTTAGGTAAAATCCGGGCGTATTAATTTTTGTCGTATTTTTCACTCGACTCCTCTCTTACTGATGTAGCGTCAAGTGAAGTTGCAAAATATCTTTTGGTTCACGAATATTTCGCCTTTTATATATATATAAATATATATATACGCATACACCACCTTTGGACTATCGATAACTCCAAAAAGTCAGTTATAGAGAACCCGTAAGGACATATATAATATTTACAGACACATATTTATGTGTCCATATTTTTGACAAGTTCAACGGAAACAAAATGGGAGCTAACGACCAATTAAAGAATTGGTTCACCAGTTCAAAGGTAAGTTTTAATACAACTTGTTTATTGTCAATTGTTTGTCGAGTCATCCTTTTTCTCAGAAAATAAAGTTTTTTTTTAATTGTTTTCTTCTTTTTAACAGCAAACTGCAATGTTTACTTATTTTTATTATTTTAACTTTATATATGCTGATGTCTTCAGATAAAAAAATAATGATTTGGTTGGGGTGACTTAATTGTTTATTCCTCACCTTTTTAAAGATTTTGTAAGCTTTAGCCTTTATGAATGAAAATGAGCCTTTCTTGGTGTGGTGGTGATGGAAAAACTCGCAAAGTACACTTGTGATTTAAAACGAACTCATTTTTCACGGGAAATAGACGGGTTTTGTTTGTTTGTTTTCTTTGTTAGTTCTATGACTTAAATAAAAGTGCTACTAATGTCTAAAAGTACTGATTTTACTTTTTAATTAAGTTTAACAAAAAAAAAAACAACAGATCTTAGCTTGCCTACTGCTTTAGCTTTTTGCCAAAAATGTTGGTGTCGTATTTGTTTACGATTTTCTTTCATTCAACCCTGGGCCTGACTTCCTTTTATTTTTATATATATATATATGTGTATGTGTGTGTTTAAACTTTTGTTTCACTATCTCAGATCATTGACTACTTTTATAATAAAACAATTTCAAGATAATACATATACATCCGTATATCTATTGGCTTTATTTATTCACTATATATATTATATAACAATTCTCTCAAACAAGATTTTGGTGATTTTTAAAAAAAATAGTTTAAATTAAAAGAAAATTGGAAGTTTATTCTTATTCTGTTAGACGGAGACTTAAATGCCTGAGGAGAGAGAATGTTCGTTGTGTCTACATTATCAGAAGATTCAAAAAAAGCATAATCTACTTCAATGTCCATTTTCTTTTTTAAGCAATTACTCAATAACCGAAGAAAAATACATCGTCATAACGTGGGCTTTCTAGAATGTCTTTAATATTTATTTATTTCTGTATTTTTTATAAAAATTACTAGTCTTTGTTTAAAAAATAAATAAAGATGAGGCTCTGGCTTGTGCTGTTTCCTTTGAAAAATCCATTTTAATGAATTATTGAATAGAATTGGGTATACATACATAACTTAAGTCAGTCCATTTTTTTTTTTAGCAATATTCAATGTTTGTTTTTGTTTTACATTTGTTCATAAAATACATAGGCTAGAATACGATAATTGAAATTCTAAGTAAACATTTTCCTCCATTCGAATTTTTAAAAATTAGCATTTTAATTTTCGAGGAAAAGAAAATCTAAATCCATTCATTTTTTTTAGTGTTGCGTTAAAGTTTATTACTGTGACATTACTAGTAAACACGCAGAAGCCCCCCCCCCTCAAATAATCCTAAGAATTTGTTTAATATTTTAGAATCATTTTTATTTTATTTTTTTGTTGAAGTGAACTTTTTTTTATGAAAGGGGGTTCGATTTGATCTATAAGCATCAAGAGAAAAAGCTAGGAATTGAATTTACTGAATATCTTGAGATTAGTAGTAGTATTGTCAGCGTCACTAGATCGAGTTACTAATTAAGGTAGCCTATTGTTTTGGAGTATTCACAGTAAGCAACAAACTATCATGTTGCTGCTGCTACTGTTATAAAATAATTCTTGCGTAGGGGTTGAGGTTAAAAAAGGCCACTCTGCTCGATTGTTGTCCAAAATAGACAGAAAACGCATTTCCTTTAAGCTTATTTAAAATGCAGTCACGTAGAAAGCTTTGGTGGATTGTTGTAAAAACACTCCCTTTCAAAATGTGTATAGGTGCAATGGGTTAAACAATAGCAACAACAAAGGAAAATCGGTAAATTAAACTGTGTCAAACTTAGATATATTATTTGGAATTCATCCATGGAGTAAAACGTTTTTGTGACTTGAAGAAAACAAATATAAATGTCTCAGATTGATCGATTTTTTTTTTTTATATACAGACAGTACTTCACTCGGTGTCCTTTAGTATACCTATTCTAATAATGACACTTATTTTGACTTATAAAGTTGTAGAGAATATGTATAAGCTTGAAACAAAGTAATTTTACTCTGGCCTTGATTTGATTAATTGATATATATCGATAACATATTTAATGAAGCACCCAGAACATTAATGTGTAAAAGTATTTAAGAATTATTGTTAATGTGAGCCAGTAATTCTTTCTATCTTTTTACCAAATATCAAAATATACATCACTTCTACACTTTTCTTAGTATGTTTTGTTTTTTACGTGGGTTGCAGATTAGAGCTGATTGAACATCACCTTTCTCTTTTTCTTTCTTGCGTCCATAAGAAATAACAAAAGTAAAAGAATGTTTTTGTTTCTCCCCACTTGATTGTTCCTAAAAAGCAACTTAACTTGAGATCAGAGTGGATTAGTCTGAGAGAGTTTGTAATGATTTTTTTGTTTATATATACAATATAGTACACATATTTTTATTGACATTTATTGAATGACATTTAGATTAATTTCTGAAAATATTCATGTTTTTTGTAGAGAATACTTTAAATACACAAATGAGCTGACTAATATATTTGATATTTTGGAACAATATTTGAAAATATAGTTTTTAAAAAAATGCTCAGATAAATAACTCGCATTAAGATTTAGCATTATGGTTTGGACTTGCATTATTCGTTCCATGCTATGCTAAGTTTTACTACTTAGTGATTAATGTGACCTATTGTAGAATGTAGATAATCTTTAAATTGGCATTTATAGTTTGTTGGTGATTATGTTATTAGTAGTGTTGTTGGATATTGATAATATTGTTGTGAATGTGATATAACACTAAGACATGACGCAATAACAATGATGGATTTTTATAGCGCAAGTTATGGAAAAGACATTTCTTTAATAGAATTTAATAACCCAGAGCTAACTTAGTTGAGAATATATACCAAATGTACATACAAAACTGTGTGATATGACTTTCAGCTCAAGGCATCAACATTTTAATCGTAATTTCTCATATTATATATTGATAATATTTCTAATCTAAGGTAACAACACATGTACCATTCAATTATATTGAAAAATCTCAATGTTATATTTATTTTTTACCAAAAATGACCACCTAGTAAAATTTCCTCAGCCCAGTCAGCTGGGGCCTAGAATATGTCAACTGCATCCCACTGCAGAGGGGTAAGAGCGCCACCAAAGTCGCAAGACTCTATTTTATAAAAAAATAACCGTTCACCAAAGTCGCAAGACACTATTTTGGGGATTTTAAACTGATTTCGGCATTAAATGACCCATCAAGGGTTGATATGCTGCCAAGCCAATCAATCAATCAATAAAATTTCCTAAATGTTGAAGTAGCATAATTTTACATTTTAATAACTTGGGTGAGGCTTGTGAAAAATTGAAAGCCGTTTACGATTGCTTTCAAATGATAAGGCTGAAAACCTTGTGAAAATGTATTTCAGCAAACTTATAACTAATATTCTTAATATTAGGAAAATGTTTGTTAAACTTATTTTTGCCTTAAAATAGGATTTACTAAATTTTAAATGTTTTATATATTCAATGGATCATCAAGACATCTCCATTTACCCATCAACAATGTTTTCTGCTCGTAAGATATCTTCAGGTTATCTTTTTACTTCTCTACATATTTTAGTCAAGTTTCTATCCATGAGCATGAATTACAATTGACTCGATAATGGCTATTCATAGTTAGAAGACCCTGCATGTTCTATTGTTGAAGTCTAATTTAGTCTAATCGTTTATTTGTATACATAGAGGACGTTAAGAGATTTGGACGCTATGCGAATATTGTATAATACTGTATCTAGTAACTCTCACAGACTTTTGTCAAAAAGCAACATGTGACTTGAAATCTATCAATTGAATTGTAATAATCTTTGGGTTATTAATAGCAGTGAGATTGTAGAAAATTATCAACTAAAAAGTTTTTCTGTAGACAATAGAAAATCGGAGATATCCGGATTTGAAAACATGTTTACATTCGTGAACCAGTAGAAATTGCATTGGGAAATTTCAGCCCAATTTACACTCATTTTAAAATTTCACCAAAAATATGCTAATGGGCCGATTTCTATAAAAAAAAATTAGGATGTATTCAATTTTGAATGAATCTTTGGAAAATCTTATGGAAATATTTTTTTTCAAGTAAACAGCTCCCCCACATATTTTTGCATTTCTATGAAGATAATTCCCAAATTGGCTTTGAATCGGAAAATAAGAAATGCAAAAAACTGAAATATTTTCTGTTTAGAAAGTTTTTTGCTTCAAATTTGGATGAGGTTTTTTTTTTTTTTTTTTTTTTTTTTTTTTTTTTTTTTTTTTTTTACAATTTGGATTATTTTTTGTTTAATTACATACAATACATTTCGCCAGGTACGGTAGGTAACGCATAATTCCGAAATGTGATTTACCTCCCCTGGCATTTATCAGTAAGTCTTGACAGATTTTGATGAGCTGTTGACATTTCCTGTCATGCATTAAAAACAAACACACCACTGACAGTACATGTGGTGGCAGGAGGTAGAAACTGTGCTACTTGACCTTTGAACTCTCTTCACCTGGTAAATAAATGCAAATGTTTTCAGTGGAAAGTAACCAATATTTTCGCCAAATCATTAAATTAATTTTTTTTTTTTTTTTTTTTTTTTTTTTTTTTTTTTTTCAAATCAAATTTCTCTGGGGTCAATTCTATTTTTGAAAGAATTTTAAAACTCTACTTCATTCTTCTGGTGACAGATCCATCATTTATGGCGAAATTGATAAAATTTTAGTCAAAAATGTTAACACAGTATTAATCTGCTCAGAAATTGTCTGTGAGTATACGAAATAGGATATCTTTTTAAAAATATGTGCATCATTATGCTAGCCAAGCCCTGTTTACGTACAAACATCAGCTGTTTACATTTGCCATTCTGCATTTTTAACAGAAAATACTGTAGCAAGTATACTTTATATATGAAATAAAGAAATATGTACAGCAATTGGTAAGTGTAGGGTAGGCTAGCCTACATTGACAAAACTGTTTTTATTTGTTTACATTTGTCAGGTGTTATAAATTTCAGTCAGTACATAATGTTTCAATACCATACATCTTGCAATATTGATGCAGTCAAAAGTTTATTTTATGAAAAGAAACAAGTGTTGGGTAAGTCTTTACCCCTCCAAAATAACCCAAAGATTCATGAGGAGAAAAAACATGTAAGCAAGGTACAGTAGCATGTTTATTGATACAGTATTCTTACAAAAATATTAATTGATTAAAGTAACTGTACAGTAGCAAATAGCAACAGGTACATAACAAAAAATACCATAAAATAATGTAAGCAAAGTTATATAGAATGTCGTTAAAATAGAAACATCACAGCACTAGCCTACCATAGGCTACATTTATGGGGGCACAAAATTAATCTTAATTTGTGCTGTAAATTATCCAAAATATAACTTCTTTTCACTATATTTTTTATAGTTTTAAACTTTTCGGGTTAACATTTTCGTAAACAAATACTCTTACACATGATCGGGATCATCGACATCTACGGGAATTCCCACATTTTCCCCCCACAGGAAGACTTCTCAGGTTTAATAACTGGTCATAATCAGACAAAATGATAACATCGCATTCTCCAACACCTTAAGGACCTGTCCGAGTCTATTCTCGGGGAGAGGTTCTCTTTTAAGAAATATGTTGAATGTTTGCTTTATTATTATTATTGGATGAAGTATTTTAACACATTATTTTTATTAAATTTGACTAGTTTTTTTTACCTTCATCTTAATATAAAAACAATTAAAAATTATTTGCTTTTGTTTGTTTTTCCTTTTCTTTTGTAAATTTGCTTACACGCTGCAAAAACAGTATGGGTATCTCTTTCTATCTTTCTAGGAAAAACATAAAAACATTTTTTAAAATAGGGTATCGAAGATTTCACAAGTTGTGCGGTCACCCCTATGCTGCGGCATACGACAAAACTACGGTAGACTTTTTATCAGTAAGAAAGGAGAATTTATATTAAAATGACAATTAAAAAAAAAAATACAGAGTAAATACATAAGTCAGTAACATGTTTAATATTTCTATCGAGTATTATGTACAGTACATGCTGTAAATAAGTACAGTGTCATTATACGTCTGGCTGCACAATCGCTTTGTTTACGTTTTAAAAGGCATTGTCTGCTTGTGTCCATTATGTCCGGTTTGCTGATCAAGGTTTTTCAACTCTATTAAAACCTTATTGGACCTCAGACGTATATGCGAGGAGATGTTAAGCGACATACCTGTTCAGGAATACCTTGATTAGTTTGGTTTTCGATGTAGTACAGTTATGGTATTGTTGTACAAATTAATGTAACTAAATGTAAGCTGATAACAAAAACACATTAAATTATAATAAGACCTTGAACAGTGTGGTTTTGAATAGCACAGAAAATCTTGGAATGAATTAACTGCACTAATCAAGGTATACTTGTAATTGCTTACATCACTAGAACTAGAATTACATTGAAATTTGATATTGTCCACTTTAATTCCTCTACAATTTTTGTCAGGTAGAAATTAACATTTACTGCAGCAGGTCATATTTTCTATTAAACCTGATTTTAGTTCCTTTCAACATACAAAGTTAAGCTAAATTTTATAAAATCAACTTTATTATAGTCTAAACATTGTTGTCAATATCATCAACTCTAACAGAAATCGTCATGAATAGATTGTCAAAAGTAATCTAGTTATTTCTGATATTCTTTTGTATGTACTATATGCTTATTAGTTTTGCATAGCCATAAAGCCCCTAGGCTTATTATTGCCTTTTTTTTTTAATTAGGAAAACCATTGAATCATGTCTTTCAATGAATTCAGTTTTAAATTTTGACAATCTAATTAAAATATTATGGTATAAGCTACCATCATCCTTCTACCGATTTATAAAAAAAATCTTTAAATTTTATCTGATATTCTACTTGTTTAAGTGCAAATAGAGTGCAAGACATGGTCTTTGTTTTATTTATGATTTAGCATAAAATGAAAATCATTGTTGGAAGAAAAAAAAGATCACTGTTAACAAATGTGATCGAGATGTCTCTCAAAGCCACCTCAAAATAATTGAATAATCTCAAAATTAAATCTTTTCATTTGATTGATTGGCTATTTTAGTTTCTGACACCAAAACTTCTCATAAGAATGTTTTCCTTTGTGTTAAACATTGCACTTTCATCTTGACTATAAAAGCCAGTTCAATAAATAAAAAAAAGAAAAATGAAATTTGAATCTTTATCTGAACCCGCAAAATTAAAAGCAGTGATTGATTAGTAATGAAAGTAATGGATTATTAACATCTCATAAAAGATTGAAGTGTAAAGAAATGCCACTAAATGTTCATGCTTACCACTAGAGATTATGATTTCAATTCTGGTTTGAATCTGTTGATATATTATGTATTTAAAAATAAAAGAAATTTCAACCTAGCAATAAAATACCATATATGCCAGACTATAAAATGAATTGTTTACAAAGATATTTGGAGGATTACTGCAACTCATGCAAGCCCAATAACTGTCCATATCGAGCTTTTGTAGACAGTCCCCTAGTCAAAATACTAGGACATTGGAAGCAGTGTAACATTTGCATAATTTTTTTTTTTTTCCAATCGAAGCGTGGGTCTACAGTTGGCTTTGTGACAAATGAGGTCCAACCACAACGACGATCAAAAGATATACACATTTTTAGCTTGGGATCACATTTGTTTCAATCAGCAGCAGCTGTTGCTGATGATTGTAATTTAGTATGGCGAGGACAGAGTAGGTTAGATCAATCTCCCTCTTACTCTCAGACGAGATTTTTTTCTCTAGTCTTGCGCATTGAAGAGATTTCTTTTGAAAATTTATTAAAAAGTAGTTATTAAAAATTGCATATGAATTCATCTAGACTAAATTTTATAACTAAACCCATTTAAGCAAAAATTTAAATATAAATATACTTATTTTGAAATATTATTAACATAAAAATATTTGAAGCAAAATCATCATCCATTTTTTTTAAATTCTTTTTTTTTTATCACTTATGGTTTAGAAATTACAATGTTATAATAGCCTAGCTACAGATATACCATTTTGGTTAATTATTGTAATGTAGTTAACCTTTTAATGTATACACAAATATTAAGTATTCAATTATACTTCTTGTATCTGATATCACCATTTAGAAACTATAGCCATCTAATGGTATTAAAGTAACATTAATTTGTTAAAATTAATTATTTTTAGTCTTTATTATTGCGTATTACTCGAATGAAATTAATGTAAAGAAGCACTAATTGGCACTTGCTAATCTATTTGGCATACTTTAAATTATGAAAGTATTAAAAATTGCTTAAAATTTGTGCATGTGTTAATTTCATTTGATTTTATGAAAGTTATAAAATATTCACACTTGAAATTTATTACAATGAAAACTGCTTAGCATCAAATAGGGTGAACTTTTACTGCATTCCGCAAACCTTGTTTATTCAGTGACTACTGCATTAGCTTATTTGAGTCCAGTGAATTTTAAACCTTAAGTGAATATATTTACGAATATGTTGTATCAAGAGAAATAAATCTTGGATCCCTTCATTTAATGGACCTATAACATTTGACATTTTCTGTGACTCACAACAAACTGAAACCAAGTTTAGATGCACTCTTTATCCTTTCAAGTGGGTTCATGTAACTAGTTCATGCTTTCAGTCAGATAATTACTTGTTCTGACTACTAGTATCTAGTGTTCTGACAGGGAATGGTAAAAGTTCTGAGTTCAAGATTCTGTCAAAGACAAGTCAACCATATTAACATTACATGTGTGCCCTGTTTTAAAGTTTCAGCCTAATCTATAATATATTTTTGTGGCCATGATTAACCTATAAGAACCCACTGTGACACCGGTGTCACATACAATTTAATTGATCTGTACAGTCTCTTATATATTATATTTTATCCTTGACTTCTTTTTAACTCCTGACGTGTACTAAGTGACATCTGAGGAACATCTTGGTGCAGTAATGTGACCATGTGTTAATTTGCCTACCCAGGATCCCACATAATATTCCTTCAAGTAGAAATGGGTCTGGGTTCTTATGGGTTTTAATATTGTGACTGTTGTATTTAGTGCATTCATATATAACTAGCTGAACCCGTGGAAATTCTACGGGGGGTTGACAACTAAGATTATCTGCATCTGCTCTTCTCTCACACTTTGCCTGTATCTTCTCATTCTCTCCCTTATCCCTTCCAATCTCTGTTGGCCCTCCATATTTTTATCTGAATGTTATACAAACAGGGATTAGTTTTGTGTGACAAGCCTGGCTGCTGCAGGGTCAAACTCTGCTCCTATTTCTATTCCGACTAAAGATGATTACTGCAACTTTTGTATTGTATATATAATAAATAAATTTGTAGATATGTAAGACTTGTCAGTTTGGCTCAGTCAGTAAGAGAGCAGGTTACCAATCACTTGTTTGTGATTTCAAATCACAGGGAAATGTTAATTTTATAAATGTATTTATTTATTGGAATGAAATAAGCACTTGCGTATTTCTAAAAAAAAATCACTCATAGATATGTAATTTGCTCGATCAATAAGAGAGATGCCTACCAATCAGTTGGTCGTGATTTTCCAATCACAGTAGGGAAATGTTAATTTTACATATCGGTTTGGTTTAACGTGATGGCACAAACAGTGAAGAGTTTTGTCCCCTGAATTTGGTGAGGATTGTTCTTGTTATAGTAGAAAAACAAAGACTTGGACTACTGGAGTTTGACAAAAATCTTCCTACCCCCCACCTTTCTTTTCTGCCCTCCATCTTCCTACTATCCTATTAAACTACCTAACTTTTTCCTGTCTTCTCTTCCTACTTATTAAACTTTCTTTTCTGCCTTCTCTCTTCCTACCTTAAACTACCTAAACTCCTTTTCTGCTTTCTCTCTCTTCCTACTCTCTTCTTGAACTACCTAACCTTTCTCTTATGTTATTACTGAAAGCATAATGGTCGAATGCAGAATAATATTATAGATTACTTACACTGATATTTTGGTTCTTGTGACAGCATTTCACAAGTATAGTTTGTATATAAGAACATTTACGCAGATTCTCGGTCGAATAACGTGTCGCTGACACACAGTCATCCGACAGCATTTTCGTCCTGCAGATGATTCGGAGACAACCTGTTTGACGAACATCAGTTTTGCTGACTGCCTTTTTGTCAAATACTTTTTTTGTACTATTTAGATGTTAAAAAACTGAAATTTCTGAAAAATAATTTTATTTTACGTCTTGAATAACAAAACTGGAAGAACAGGATGATAAAAAACTTATATTATAAAATGAATTTTTGCGACTGATCAGAAATAATCAAGCAGACATCGGCACCCTATTTTAGTTTTTTGAGTTGAGTTTTTTCTTGGCTTTGCTAGAAAGAAAAAAGCCCAACTTTTGGTCAAAAGAAACGAAAAACAAATTTTCATTAATTATTAAGTAGAATATTGCAATGGTTCGAAGTCATTTTTTGTTTACTTTTAGGTTCTCGGTCGTTTCTTCAAACACAATTTTTATATGCAAGTTTTTTTTCATCAGATGCTGATTTTCTGCTGAAAAATATTCTTTTATCATTCATATAAGCATAGATTAATTAAGCTTAATTGAAAGAAGCAGGTTTACATTTTAAAAATAATCTGGGTGTCGATGTCTGCTGATCATTCGAAAAAATTCATTTTATGTTTTTTATCATCCTGTTCTTCCAATGTTGTTATTTAAGATGTAAAATAAAAAAAATTTTCAGAAATTTCACCGTTTTTTTTTTGTTTTTTTTTTAACCTCTAAATGGTACCAAAAACAAAGTATATGACGAAAAGACAATTTGGCAAAACTGATGTTCGTCAAACAGGTTGTCTCCGAATCATCCACAGGACGAAACTGCTGTCAGCTGACTGTGTTGACAAAACGACCAGACACATTTATGCATGATTGGTACAAGTTTGAGTTTGGTCTTGAACAAGGACTTCAGATTTCTTTATTTTCAGTCGCAATGACTGTTACTGTCATTGATAATCTGTAGAAAATGAAGATTATTCATGTTTTAGCCTAAGAAAAAATTTAATTGTGGATGTTTACTCAAACTATCAAATTGAATACACCATCCATCACATGTTTGTACACAGGAGATGTACTTCTGTTGTAGACCCAAGTACAGGCCCAGTACAATGGTAGAAACTTTATGAAGTCAGCATCCAAAAATTTAGTTAGCTTGCAAAAAAAAAATACTACTCCTAACCCTGTTACAAATGACTCGTAAGAAATGGTTGTTGGTATGAAGGGAAAATATAACTGCTACAAGGTAGACAAACCAGAAATTGCAGACAAAAATTTAAAGAATTCAACACTAAAGGAATATTCACATCCTACTAAAAAAAAAAAAGAAAGGAGTTTCTCGGCTCAACAAGTTATGTACGGTATGTTGGTTATTGCATAGGTTGTCATAGTTAATGCCAAATCTTTTTCATTTTAGTATAGAAAATGTCATTTTCAATTTATTAAGAAAACTAAAAACAAAGATGAAAGAAATGAAGATTTAAAAAAATGATTTTATTATTAGGTCATAATGTTTGACTTGTGATAAAAGTAGTAAAAATAGGAATGGCTATATAAAAAATGTAACTGCATATCAGTCATGTCTATTGGCTACTGTGTACAAGTGTTTAAACTAAAATATACGTAAAATAAATTGGGTCATAACCCCAGAAAGATGTGGATTTTATATTGTTTGAGACTTTTAAATGGAATGATAATTCTGGACTATTTAGAGAGTGGGTGGATTGTAGAATAGTATAAAGCAGCTGTTTCGCACTAAAATGAATGTTGATTATTATCATGGGAAGATACATCTGTATAGATTAAAATCTTCAAGTTGCCTCACCCGTTATTAAACTTCGCTCATCACCTCTGATTCTCTTGTGTAATAAATATTGAAAAAGAAATATATATCTATTAAACTTAGTTTAGTCAAGACTATGATTGTAGAGCACTCTAGATTACTCCCTAGTAATGGCTTATGAGACTACCATACTAAAATGAAGTAGAAGTGTGCTTCATTGGTTAGATTTTTTTTTTTTTAATTTGAAAATTGTTCTACATAATAGAATAAATTAATACCAAGTAAATAAATAAATAAAAATAAAGGCTTAAGTAAAGTCAACATGATACTAACTGTACTGCATTTTACTATAAATTTTCTCTCGTCTAAATTTATTGGCAAGTTTTTAATAAAAGAAATTGAACAGCCTATCCCCCCCCCCATTGATCCTGCAGTATGTTGACCTCTACTGAACATGAGAAACAGCACTGATCACCTTTTTTTTTTTTTTTATAAGGAAAAAAAAATGATCCTATTTTTATATAGAAATGTTTATTTTAAACTTAAAATGTTACGCTGTTACAAAATGTTGTTAGAAATATAACACAGTTGTAATTATTTTAAAGGAGAACAGAATTATTACTCAAAGTAGAACATTTTCAGTTGAAAATGGCCTAAAAAGCCATAACATGTGCATCAGAAGACGGTACTACATTCATAAAAACGTTTTTTTGTTTTTTTTTAAATTTTAAGGTTAAAAAAAAAAAAAATTGAAGTTTTAGAATTTTAACATTTATAACGTCCAGAACACTGAAATTGAAAATAATTTTCATTTTCTTAGTTTATTGTCTCTCTGTAAAGTGAATCATTATTATTTAAATTTTATGACTACTTTTTACCTTCATCTTAAATTTTATTAGTTGCTTTTTATCGCAATTCTTTCTTTTTTTTATGCTCGCTGCCGGAGTGTAATTGGTCTGAGCAAAAGTTGCAATAAAAAGCAACTAATAAAATTTAAGATGAAGGTAGTCATAAAAATTTAAATAATGATTTATAATACTTCATCTGAGAAAAATAAAAAACGCAGAAATATATTAAATACTGTAAGTAACTACCAGAAATGAAAACAAATGATCAGAAAGAAGAGTAGGTTTAACAGTGTTATTTCAAGCTTCTGCTCCCAGTTAGGCTTGCTGACGTAATTGATAAAGCAGACCTGGCTAAACAGTGCTTCCTCTGGCTAGGGGATGTGGGTTAGTCCCACCTGAGGTGTATTCTTTATTTTCCGATCAACGCTATTTTTCACCTCGTTCTATTTTTGACCTTATCTTATATGCCAGAATTCCTTCACACCAAAATATCCCATCAATCTTGGCACGCATATGATCTGTGACTGGTTCTCACATTTTTCAAAGAAAGTTTATGGTTCATGTGTTCACTGCATTTATCAAACTTTTTCTGTAAATCTGAAGTCAGTTCGGATAGATCCATGAGTTTGCTATATCTAGGGTTTACTGTAATATACCATCTTGTAATTATGTACTGACAAGTTGATGGTCAGTATTCTCTATTTGGCAACTTAGTCTGGTTGGCCTCTTGTGAGAACATGTGCTTAATTTCCATGCCCTGGGTCACATGTCTTCTTGCTGTTCTCAGTCACTTTACTTCACGCTGGTCCATTACAT
>VCCN01006590.1:6684774-6697389 GCA_006491835.1 Architeuthis dux
TCAACGATTTTAAGTGAATGCCAACGATATCTTGAAAGTCATATGATCTTTCGAACGCCTTTCTATTTGGATTTAAAATTACAAGGACTCAATGTTACTATGACAAAAAAATGGAAATTATATCAGCATTTTCAAAAAAGAACAAAAAATATTTTATAAATTCATTGTTATGACAAGATACCAACGTGTTTAGTACTCATATTTAAACTACAGGGGTGCGTTGACATGTAGCGAGGTGTCATGCAGGGCGTTGGGCTGAAAAAGATTGAGGAAACACTGAACTAGAGTAAGAATAGAAGAGGGTGCTTGTGCTTGATTGGGAACAAAAGGGTCTTGGCCTTCACTGACTTTTTTTTTTCACTGAATTTGTAATTCATTCCTTATGAAACTTATCTACTTTTTGTTAAATGAGTTTTTTTTTTTTTAAATTAACAGATTTATTTATTTTCAAAGGTTGTTTTAAGAAATAAAGATGTTATATTTAATAAAATTAATAAAAACTTAGGTTGACACCTTTTTTTTATTTTATCAAATATCCATCTTATATTACAAGAAGTGAAAAAAAGAGGTGGAAAATAATTGAAAATATGAATTAATGTAACTTTGCTTTGAGTGACTCTAATACATTCACACATGTTAAGTGTCATTTTGTTAATCTTTTTTCCTCTTTACCTTCTTATTTTAGCCTCAGTCTGACTTGAATGGACTATTGATTGTTTTAACCGTCCAGTTTGGTGAGGAACCTCCAGTTTTCTCAAAAGTATCATCAAGGCACTCTACCCAACAGCCAACTCCTACCAACTCGTACAATCCAGATCAATCAGAAACTAATTGGTCTGGCTCTACTACAAGTAACCAAGGTCTTGGCCATCCGCCATATCCAACTGGACAAAGTAAGTATTATTATTTTAATTATTATAAAAATCACATATGATTTGTTAAAATATTTATAGAACCCAACAGCTCATTTATTACACAAATTGTAATTTTTCATGTTTTATGACATTGGATAAATTTTCAGTAATCTGAAGGTATTTTATTAACTCTGATTTATATTTTCAGATCAGGTATAAAAAAAATCTCACCCACAAGTGTGTATTAAAAATAACACAAAAATATAAGTCTTGATCTCTCACTACTAAACGTATTTTTTATTTTAAAAATTTTTTTTTTCAATTCAACTATTCTTCGTAAAACTAGGTTTTGGCTTTTATAGCGATTTATTAGAGTTTAAATTTTAGTCATTCAGTAACTGTCATCTTAGTGTAATAGAAAAAGAAGGTTGGATTGAAAACACAAAAAATACTTTTTATTTTTCCGGGAGAAAGTATCTTAGTAACTTTTGTTAGGTTGTTTTTTGTTTTTTTTCGAAATGTAAGTAACTTGATCCTATTTATTAAATAAAAATGCCTCCTATACAATTTACATAAATAAAAAATACTTATTCCACATTAAAATACACATCAATTTAAGTGATAAACTTAATAAAGAAATTACACACTACAGAGAAACATTTACCAGGCCCTCCCCCTCCCCTAAGTTCTTCTATATATTTCGGCTGTTAACTCCCAGAATTGCCCTATTAATTTATTTTTTTTATCCCAGATGATTTAAATTTGTCTATTTTATTCTTAAAACTATTTACACTTGTACTATTTATTACATAAGTTGAGATCTGATAAATCTTATAATAATTCCTGATTCATTCCTAATGGTGATTAGTGTTATGTGCTTTGGTAAATTATATTACCAATCAAAGCTAGTCAGTTCTGATTTATGCTCTTTGTTGTTGTTTACACTTTTTACGATAACTGCTTTTACATTTTGGTGACCGCATGAGAAAAGTTAAATGCGTTTAGATTATCATTGCTTTCAGTTAATATATTTTATTTTGCATATTAAATCTAACATTAGAATTTTCTTTATTGCAGTCCAATAAAATAGCTTCTTATTGTTGATTTATTATAGATTTCATCATCCAGTAAAATCTCATCAATTTATTCATAACACTAATGTTATATAATTTCAAGAGCTTGTAAAGAATTTTTTTTTTTTTTTATTGTTCATATTTGTTTGGTCAGTAAATATGACCGTCAACATGTTCATATGGCATTCAGTCACATTGTTATACTTATATCTTTACTTGGATTTTATACTCTGCAATTTTTTTTTCCAGCCAATATTCTCTTTCTAACAAGCTTTGCTTTAACAGCACTCTGCTATAATAGCACTCTGCTATAATTCTTCCACTTTTTATTCACTAATTTATCAGCAACCTTCACTCATAAAACATTGGTTCAATTTCTAATTTTTCTATAAAATTTCGTAGATCTTGCGAGGTTAAGCTGAATTCAAATAACTTGGATTTACTCAATTTTAAGTGGTTTTAGGCATTACTTAACGTGAACTGTTTTTTTCTCGAATAACTGAGAAATAAACTGCTCTGTTGTTCAAGTCTTGTATAAATACATTTATTTAATCTCAAACTCTCCAGAAGTTTATTAAAAAAAAAATCCTTATTCTTACATTTAAACTATAAAACTATCTAGTCAGTATTATTGAATTTGAATTGTAAAAAGTTGTCTAGTGAATAGCAGGGCTTGAAATTAACATCGTCTCAGGATCGGTATAAACATGTTCGGGGCAAACAGATATCTTCCCTGGGACGGAAGTGATTTTATTTTTAAAAACCACTTCCATCCCAGAGGCTTGCCGGGAAGATATCTTTAGTGGTGTTTTTTTTTTTTTCTTTTCTTTTCGGGACAGTGGTGAAAAAAGTTAGTCTGGAGCCCTGGTGAATAGTATCTTGGCTAATAGGTACCTCTTTTAATGACCTTTAACTATTCCACCTTTGTCTTCAATCCAGTCTTTGCTTTGTTTTATCCAGCATCTACTTTTTTTAGCTCTAAAGCCATTTTTTAGTAATTTGTTTCATTGATCCTCCTTCCGTGTAAATATATAAAACACAGAAAAATTGGAAGTAATATCTTTTATCATTTTGGTGCAGAAAAAAAATATTGGTAAAAATTGTATTAAAATTTTAAATCACTTTTTGTATATAGAAACCTTGATAAAGGAGTATCAGAATAATTGCTCAGCTTATAACTTTATAAAATTACTTCTTTAAGATTAATACTTATGCCTTCGACAATATTTATATACTGCAATTTAAGAATTAATCATTAGCAAGAAAATCTTAATTGACATAAATTTTATTTACAGTCACCCAACCCAGATCCACATTAAAAAAAATGTTTACAAATCTACTTATTAAAAAATGACTTAATCCTAAGCCAGTGGTTCCCAACCTTTTCAAGTCATTCCCCACTTTTGTCAGTAAGATTACTAATATCCACCCCTTCCATTTATTAAGTTGCAACAAACAATAATTTCAAATAACTTTATTTTACATATAATTAGACAGCTTCATACTAAGAATTACTTTAATTTTATAATTGTACAGCTGCTGCTGCTGTGTATTTGTTACTCAAAGAAAGCAAGTGAAAATAATTAGAACACATCATTTGAAATTCCAATTTATTACAAAAAAATAAGAATTCTGCTATCCTAACTGATATACACATCAATGTGATCTCTGTTCTTATTTTTCTGCAACTAGTTCTTCGATTTGTGGGTCTGTTAGTGAGAGAGCACATCTTAAATAATTCTCAACTTGGAGCTTATTTTGAGCCTTCGACTTGATATATAGAAGTGCAGAAAACCCTATCTCTAGACTGGACTTTTTACTTACCTAATAGCCTTTTTCCCCCCTTGGACTACCCAAATTCCTCCACTAGTTTTGGAACTTTTCAGATAAGGGGTACTCAACCTGTAACTTGAAATTATTCTATAATTTTGCATCTTCAGTTTAACATATGTAATTTAGTTAGAGAAAATATTTACAAGAAACTTTTTTTTTTTTTTCTTTTTCACTGATCCAAAAATTAATAGAATCATTGTTTATAGCCCCAAACCTTTAACTGCATATATATATATATAATTCAGTTCTATTTCCATTCTGCATAGTTTATTATTTTTAGATATACAATAATGTTTAATTGATGGTTTGGTGTTAATATTCCTAATGTTCAAGAAAGGAATATACCAACTGAATCTTAGTAAATTCAAATACTTAACATTTTTTTCAACAAAATTTTATTAGTCATGCATGTATTTAAAATAAGATGGCTTTTCAAGAAGTGTCTATAGTGGACTTTTTCTAGATTACTAGCATCTGCACCATAAAGTTCTTGTGTATATAACATATAATAATAATAATAATAATATGGTTTTAGGTTTTGATTTTTATCAATATTTTGCTTGATGTGATCTCTTAACTTCTGATAATGTATTCATATTATGTTGAATATGCTGCTTGTTTTCACTTACTACATAACAATATTAAATCTGAAAGTGGCTTGAAATGGCAAGGCAACTGATTCAGCATATTTAAATGATAATTGTAGGTTATTTTTTCCAAAAAATAAAGTTTCCTTCAATTATGATGATTATATAATACTCATTTTTATTTTGTTATATTTGGTTGTTGGGTTGAATGTAGCCTGGTGGTAACAATACTGATTTATAGTTTATAAGTCATTCCATTACAATTTGAGAAGCCAAAATATCTGCTTAGAGTTGAAAAGAACAATAAATATTAACATTTCTTCTGTATGGAATTATGATAAAATTAAATTCAAACATCAACAGTTTTTTTTCCAATAATGACTTTTGTATTCAAATTGAATACAGAAAATGATTGATTATGAATCAGTTTTTTTTCCCTTATTTATATAGCTTCCATATACAACAAAACCCTCCAGTACTTGTTCAGATACTCTTTTAACAAAGTTTTTATTTAATTAATTTTATTAAATTTGACTAGTTTTTACCTTCCACTTAATTTTAGTTGTTTTTATACAACTTTCAATTTATTCCATTTGTTATTTTATCTTGGACTTGGAGAAAAAAGAAGACTTTAAACTTGGTTTATAAAAAATATGAGGATATATTTTTATTGCATCAGATACATCATGTCATGGCAGAGAATGAAGAGTGGGAGAGATAACGAGAGCCGACAGATTTTCTTAACAGGGGAATTAGTCTTGAGCTAGGTGCTCTTTCTGACGGTGCTGTGTGATTTTTCCAGCCACCACCTGCAGGCAGGTCGGGTTCGGTCGATATCCTGTTTATGACTTTTGTACACCTGTTGTGTCTGTTCCAGTCCCCGACACCTGCGGTTTGGGGTTTTGGTCAACATCCTGTTTATGACTTTCAACACCTGTGGGGGTCTAATCTGTGACCCCCGCCCATGGCTGCCCAAATATCTAACATATTGTTTCTAAGGCAACAAATAACAGCGCAATCGGAAATTAAGTTGATGGTAAAAACTAGTCAAATTTAATAAAAATGTGTTACAATATTTCATCCAATAATAATAAAGATTGATCTTTGATGTTTTTATGATCATTACTTAATTACCCTACATTCTATTTTACGATATTTGTAGACATATACCTGATATATTTCAGCAATTTTAAATAATTAAATGTATGTATATCAAGTACAATATTTTCCAGCTCCCTGAATTGTACTTTTCCTTACTCCTATTACATTATCAGAGGTCTTATGTAAACTTGGTAATTAATAAACTTTAAGTTTCGTTGGTTTCAAGTTCATTTTTAGTACAGAATAAGAGACTGACATTAATGGTCAACATTTTCCTCTCTAAAACATTTTGGCTTTTCTCCTTTTTGTCTCACTGATTGACTTCTAAATGATGACTAGGTTTGGTTGCCTACTGGCTTGTCTACAGAAACACTGCCGACTAATGTGTGATATAATTATTCTGTATTAATTTTGGGTTGAGGTGTTTTGAATCTGTATTGTAAATTTCTTTATTTAGATGTTTTATATTTCCTTTGTGTTCAGCCTACAACATTTTGGTTGCTACATTCTCTGATTATAACCAAGTGTTATATATAATTAATCACTGCTAACAAAGGTTTAGGTTATTCATGTTTTCACACATTTATATGTATCTATCTATTCAGACTTCTCCCAGCCCTAACTGTTCATAATAGAAACTTGAAATGTTGTACACACACTCCACTCAATGAGATGGGGAAATTGTTTTGTTTTTTGTTTTTTGAAAATTCCCCTCTAAAACAGGGTTTTAGTGGGTGGGGGGTTCAATTTTCAATGTAAGCTTATGCTAAATTGGTCACAAGTTTGTGTCTGCTTTTTTTTGAAAATTCAGTCATCTTTTAGTGATCACAGCCCAACCTTTTAATTGATCACCCCCAACACAGCATATATGGGTGCCAGTGATTCATAATTTCCCTTGGATTGCTAGTCTTGTTTGATTTTTATGAGAGTTTAGAGACCAATCCAAATGTTGTGAATTGAACATAAAGGCTAAGTATATTGTCCAAATAAGCAAATTTTCAACGAAACTACATAATTTGTTCATTTTACTCTTTATCTCCACCTCGGAGAAAAAAAAAAGGCTTTCCAATTTTTTATGATAATACAGTACGTCCACGGGTTCAGAACGTCTGACTTAATTTGAATTGAATACATTAAATGCTTAAACTCTTCTTATTTACCCCCACAAATATGCTCCCAAAGTGTAAATCTGATGAATCAAATAAAGCTAAAAACGCGATTGGAAATAATAAAGCAACTGGAAAGAGGTGAAATGTCATCGGAAAAGCACTATGCTATGATCAGTCAACGATCAGAACAATTTTATAGGATAAAGTGAGAATAATGGAGCATGTGAAAGGCCCTGCCCTGATAAAAGCTGCAATTATTACTAAGCAACACAGTGGTTATTGGAATGGAAAGGCTATTGATAATTTGGTTAGACAATCAAAATCGGTGTAATATATGCCTATTAGCCTTACTTTAGTGCAAGAAAAGGCTTGAAGCATTTTAAAATGATTTAAAAGCTGCATGTGCAGAAGGTAATTATGATAAAGAATTTATTGCGAGTACTATCTATACTATATACTAAGACAAATATTTGACTAATTGACACTAAATAAGAACCATGTGTACCTGTTCCGACTTGAAGACAGACTTAGTAACGGATCTCGTTCATAACCCGGGGACTGCTTGTACTCTAGGGCTTTTTAATACAATAAAAGTTGATTTTGAGTATACAGACCAAAATTGTGTCGCATAATTAAATCAGCTAATTGGCTCTTTTTGTGCAATAATCTGTAAGTTAAATTCTGATTTTGAACATTTAAATTCAATTTTGGTCTGTATAATTATTTCAGAATAAGCTTGTATGATGTTGGAAAACTTAAGAGAAATATGAAATTAACAAAAAATGGACTATATTTCTTTTTTATATATATAAATATATATTAAGATTTCTTTAAGATCTAAGGGCAAATCATTATTTTCAATTTTCTTTCAGGTCCATTTATGCCAATGCCCAGTCCAGCCACTTCAGGCAGTATGACTCCATACACCTCTCAGTACCCTTCTTCCCAAACAACCACTGGTTATACAAATTCTTCTTCTGCCTATCCAGGCCAAATGAACTATCAAACTCCATATAATTTCCCTACACCAACAGGATATCCTATGTACCCAGGTTATCCTCGACCGTTTCCTCCCTACACTAGTGTACCTTCCTCCTCTTCCTCCTCTTCAACTCCCAGCTTTGGGACCAACTCAACAACTTCAGGTAATTCTGACCTTTACTAAGTTAGGCTAAGTTATGTACAAAAGAAGGCGGGGACCAGATCTTTAGTCATTTTTTTTTTTTTTTTTTTTTTTTTTTTTTTTTCCTTGAAAAATCGGCTTCCCATCCCTAATGTAAAGTGCGTGTATCTCTATCAAAATGGTGCATAAATAATTATAATCTTGATTTCTTTTTGTTTATTGATAAGAATATGAAATAACTGTTTTACTAACATTTTAGCAATGAAATATTAATTGATTTTCAAATACTTTTTGCGAAATGGTCCTGGAAATTCTTTTGTATAACTATGATGAAGCGGAAACATTTCTTAAACAAAGCAATAGATTAACAGTTTGAAATGATCTTCAAATACTTTTCCTGCAATTGATGCTAAACCAAATAGCTACATTCAAATGTATTTGCTTTAAAGTATTGTATATATGAAACCATCATTAGCATATAAAATGATATCTTTTAAGTAATTAAAAATAGCTTTAATGTCGTCATTATAGAGTATTTGTTATGAGTGGAGGAGCACTGCTTGTCTTGAAAATGTAATAGCTATTTTATTGATTATTTTTTTTAATATATATCCCCCGCCCTCACTGTTATGTAAACAATGAACTCTCTATATTTGTTTTGGCAATAATTTCTTTATTAGGCAATGTGACTTTGTAAAGGGCTGAAACCTTGATTGAAGTACTGTGCTTCCACTGCAGAGCACCTTACCAGTATCCACTTAGCTGCACCACAGTGCTAACATTACACCTCCAATCACTTAGATCTCCTTAGTTCTTTTTCTTTATTTTTTTTCTTTAATTTATGGTCTGTCTCACCCTTTCATTTTTTAAAAAATTTTCTTTCTTTCTTTTTTTTCTTTTTTAAAAGTTTATTTAAAAAATAACCTTGACCTTGTGTAGGCCTGTAGAGCACTTGCATTGTAGATCCTAGAATAGGCCATTGGTAACTACTTTTGGCAATTTTGTAACACTCAGTTATTTACTGTTGGTTTATTATTTTAATTATTAAATTGAATCCAATTGGCTTTATGCATGCTTTTCAAATGGTAAATATTTATATTTAATAGTTGTCATTTTTAAATGAAACATCTAAAATTTTCAGTAATTATTTTTCCTTAATGTTTAGCATATTCATTAAGAGTTTGATATTGTAAAAATATTTAAATATAATATTCTTTTACTGTCAGATCAATTAACTTTTTCCTTTGAAAATAATGCTTTTTATTATACGTATTGGTAAAATTGGATAATTTCTCAAAGTTTGACTAAAGAGATACATCATTGAGGTTGAGATTTCTTTTTCTTCTTCTTTACATTGACTTAATATTTTTCTATCAGGTTCCCATCACACCCAAACTGTATCTGGAACCAGCACAGTGACAGAGGAACATATCAAAGTATCTTTACTCTCAGCAGTTGAAGAAACTCTCAAACGGCGGCTGAAAGAGACTTTTGCTCAGGCACAGGTGAACTTCTTTTTTCTTTTTTCTTTTTTCTTTTTCTTTTTTCTTTTTTTTTTCTTTTTTTTTAAAATTCTTACTCTGAAAAAGAATTCTAACTTGTACATTGAATGCTAAAAGTTCTGTATTCAGTCATTTATACAATCTGCCCCACATAGATTTGCTAATGGATTTAACATTATCATCTAGGAATTTTGAGTCTGCTGCCAATCTTGAATTTTATATTTTTCAGTATAACATTCTATGTCGATAGATTTGGCATGGTTCCCTAAAAATCTTGAATGCTGCCCTTTCTGAGAATATAATACCCTCTTTAAAAGATTCTACTTGTTTAATCAGATTTTTTAAATATTGTAATTTTTTTATGCTGCTTCATGAAATAAAAATAAGATAAGATTTTATTGCAAACTAAAGCTTACTTAAAAATATTAGTTTCAGTTTTATCATCACAAATCCATGATATTTGAAATAGTTTCTTTCATATGTCAATTTATTCTTAGTCTTCAATGATTACATATAACTCCTTCATAGCTGAAAAAATATCTAATATTTAGAAAGCCAGGAATATATAGATTTAAATTTCTAGTTTTCATTTTGTTTATTCCTGGAGACACCTTGTGGGGCATAGGGCCGCTCTGCAGTTTCAGTCACAAGTAGGTTTTACAGGGTGGCGTTGCTAGCCTCACGCCTAAGCTGTAGGTTTTTTCTGTCTTAGCTGACTACCTTACTACCTTACAGGGCTAAAGGGCTCCAACTGCCCCACTATTTGCACATAACTGGGGGGGAGTGGATTCATGCCTTTCCAAGGACATCGGTGCACGCGAATGCAAGCAACCTCAGCCAAAACTCTAACTCTGTTTGCCAATTCCATTTTCTGTGCAATTATGCCACTTCACACCTTTTAAGTCTTCATAGTCCTTTCAAATTCTAATTAATATCTTTAGGCAGAGCTTCCTAAACTGTGTCACAACACTTTAGTGTGTCACCAATAATCTGTGTCACAAAATTAAGTATAACTGTATATCTTTCAAAAGATACTTTTCCTGAGTCAGTTGAATTGCTGGGATGACATTATATATTTGGCTTGACTAACAAAAGTTAAATAATGTGTCGCAAAGATTTTGATTTTTAAAAATTGTGTCGCCAATGCAAAAGTTTTCGGAAGCTCTGTCTTAAGGTAAGTAGTAAAAGATCCCTTGTTATTAAACTAAAATATTTTAAATCTGTTTCTTTTTACTTTTTGATGATGAAATGTGAATCCTATTTGAATGACTCTTTTTATCTGCTCAACTCACTAAAATTGTAAAAGATCAGATAATGAATAAAAATTAACTCTTTTTTGATTGCATCCAAATCTTCAGAGAGGTAAAAAGGATATGAATGGTAGGAGCATTTATCTTAATAAATCCTTAATTTATCCTTTTTAAAGTGTCCACTGGATTAATTTTTTAATTTATTTTTTTAAACTGTTCTGAAACAACATTGCAAGGTTTCTTTTTATTTTATTTTAGGCTGAAATGGATACATTATATAAAACACAGAATGACCTTCAAAAGGGACGAGAGTGTTTAGAGCGAATGGTAAAATCACTGGAACAAGAAAAGGTGAGACTTTTCTTTTTTTTAAATATGGAATGTTTATATTTTTTTTTTTTTTTTTTTTTTTTTTTTTTTTTTGTCCATGTTTGTCCATACAGTATCAACAAAAGTTCTCTGAATTCCAATGACATTTGTTAAAGGGTTGGCCACTAGCTAAGGAAGAATTGATTAAATTTGGGGGTGGATCCAGGAATATTTTAGTTACCTCCCCTGTATCATAACTATTTGGGAACTGATTTTCATTCAGTTTTTAGTACCAATAGGTATGTGCTTTCTAGTTTTCTATGGATATATATCCTCTTCTTCTTTTTTTTTTTTTTTTTTTTTTTTTTTTTTTTATTTTATGGAATGTCTATATACATGAATTTAAAAAAAACAACTTTCACTTACATCTATTCGAACAGCTGTCAGTTTTATTATTATATTAAAAAGATTAACCAAAGTTAGTCATCTTATGTAAATACTTGTTCATAATGGTTGTAGCAAAACAGATGCTGAAGTAAATTCATCAAGTCTTGGTGATAGTAAATAAGTTAGAAGGCATTAACCATTAAATAACTGGTTAGAATAGGGTTAAATATAATGTAACGTTCCAAGGCATTTTTTTTTTATTTTTAGGCTTGATCAATTCTAAGGTAATTTGCATAAAAATAGAAAGTCAGTGTAATAACTAGCAGTTATTTTGATTAAAGGTTTAATGTACAAGTGTTACGTAATGATCAGTGGTACCTGTAATTAGTTCTAATTAAAGCCCACAGTTTTAATTTAATTAAGTTAAAAGCCGCAGTTTTGGTTTGATTAAGTTAACATCAGAAAACTAAAATCTTCTCACGGTCGGAAGGACATATCTTACCAGACTATTTTAAGTGTCAAAGGTCACCAATTGGTGTCAATAATTTTGAATAAGAATTTTAAGACAGCTCCCCCATGCTGCATGGAAACCACATTACGGGAGTTGGTGGCGAAAGGTCAGGAAGTTGACACCGGCGCACACAGCCCTCGACATGCGTGAAGTTAATTACCCATGACTAACAGACGCCTAAGTTCATCAGTCCCTTTCTTTCTCTTATTCCACAAACAAATCGGCTGTGTGTTTTGTTCCTAGCTGTTTCACATGACTAGATAGCGGAATAAAAACATTTTGGACTCCTTTTTCAAACACAGTGTTTGTCTCTTCTTCTGTGCAAGTCCTGCACCTACTGAATTGCATGCCGCAATAGTAATGACCGTTGTGCAACACAAGGCTGGATCAATATCGGTAGCCTGACTTTTGATCTGAAATTGGTAGATCAATTATTAGCTGAATTTTGATTGAAATTTTCATTAATGTTTGATCTATGTAATTAATATTCACCACTGAATTAAGTGCATTGACAAGGAAGGAGATTATGTTGAAAATAAATGTGTATAAAATAAGTGCTTTTTTTTTCATCATTAGGCTAAACACTTATTGATGTACCTACATATATCTGCCACCATTTTAAAGTTGTCTCCATTTTGGATGATGACCTTTTTAATTCTTCATCTCATAGGAATCTAATCATATAGATTGCCTCATGTGAAGGATGATTATTGTCAGTCATAGGCTGGATTTGACTTTGTTTTTTAATGTAACAAGAAAAAAAACAATCCACACCTAATTTAGGGGAGTAAACTCTTCACTGTTTGTCTGTCGTGTCATGTTAAACTAAACCGATATATAAAATTAGCATTTCACTACCGTGATTTGAAATCATGACCAAGGCAACTCTCTTAGCAACTGAACCAAACTGACAAGTCTTATCTATGAAAATTTATGTTATAAATACACAAGGAAGTAGGAGTGGAGTTTGACCCTG
>VCCN01006590.1:6743446-6768243 GCA_006491835.1 Architeuthis dux
ACTAGTCTCCCTCTGGCAATGAGGGTGTGAGTTCAGTTCTCACCAGGGGCCTACTCTTTATTTTCGATTGTGCTGTTATTCATTGCCATAGAAACAGTGGCCCAAATTAATAAGTTGTATAAAAACTTTTTAAAAAAATGTATTTATATCTTTATTATAATTCCCAAATTTTAATTAGTTTTTCACAACTACTATTGGATATGCTTGTCTTGTCATTGATTTTAAAAATCTTTCTTCTACATAATTTAACTTTTTCATTTCAGAGGGACTTCAGAAATTGAAGGAAAATGCTAAAAAAAGGAAAGGAAGAGGTTTTGGCGCTGGTAAGTTCAGAACTGAAAAAATGGTGTTGGCTGATTTGACCATATTTTCCCAAATATGCAATATTCTTGTGGCAATTGCTTTTACTGTATATGCTGGTATGTTAGATGGGCATTTAATTAATAAAATAACCTATGCAAATATTACACTGCATCCAATACACTGCTATTATAACTAGTCTAACCGTCTACTGAAGCTCCAAATGGGCAGTTATGGGGCTTGGATGAGTTGCAGTGAGCGGTAATTCTCCAAATAATCTTGTGAAACATTTATCTTATATTCCAGCATATACAATGTTTGCAAATCATTGAGAGCTGCTTTTTTCTTCTCTTTTTCAAAAATCAAAAACAAAATGGTATCAAACTTTATTCATCTTAAAAATAAGTAAATGAAAATTCTTTAAATTTACAAAATCTACTATTAATCTTTCCCAAGAATAATCTTATCCAGCCGGGAACATTCATTTACTTAGTACAAGAGGTTGTTTTTTTTATTTGGCATGAAAACGTTAAAAAAAATGATGTATCTAAATTGGTAAGAAATGTGTCATAAATGAAAGGGAGAAATTAACTATTTTTTTCAAAAATTATATATTTATGCATACATATTTTACTTCTAAGATCCAAATCTTTGAAAACTGCACTGGTTTACTTTCTATAATCAGCTGTTTACAATATTTTCCTTGGTATTATAAAGTCACTCACCATTGTTTTTGTTTTTTTAATGTTCAGTGTATAAATAACCTATCCTTAGATATCATATTTTGATATTGTGTGATCTGTTGTTGAGGAACAGCATACATTCTGTAAACAAAATATTAAAACTTTATCACATATTTTACATCTTTTGTCTGTCTTCTAACCATTGCATGCTTGAAGAATTATGCCATTTGGTCAAAACTGTTAACAAATCCAAATGAAAAATAGGTTGGAAATAAAGCAAAGTTTTTAGTGTTTTAACCTGAAAGAATAAGAGACAATACACTTTTATATCTTGGCTTATTGAGCACTATTTATTCTATGGACCATTCTATGATAAATAAAATTATTTTCAGTTTTATATACAATTTCACCAATTCATATCATTAAATCATGGTTCGTTTTTCTTAAAAAAGACTGTTAAATATTACAATTGGTATATTTTAAACAAAGTTTAGTTTGTTGTTAAAGAAACTTTTCCAGTGAACACCTCCATTCAGTGGTTACAGACACAAAATTAATTTAAAAAAATGTTTCTTTTTAATTAGAGGGCCAGACAAGAAGTGGTGTGGAAGACTATGAAGTTATGGATGTGGATGATGATGGAGGACCAGGTCCCCAAAGATGTAAGTACCAATTCAAGTATTTATTCTCATTAATAATTGGGTTGTCTTAATTTTAAAAGCTGTTGGTGTTGCTCTGAATGTATTGGAAACATTGAAACTACTTGTGTTATTATTTGCTGTATTTTTATCATTTCTTAAACAGCTTATTTCTTTTTAATTATTATATATATATATATTATATATACACTTTATAGATATCCCAAATTAATGAACCTTTTTTAATTAATAAGTCTTTATACTTGTGATTATTTTGAAACATAATACAAGGATTTATGTAACCTATATGAGGCTGTTTAATCCATACTGTAGAAATGTTAGAACTGCTGAATCTGAATGAGTTTTCAATAAAGATGCTTTGACAGGTATAAAAATCCTGAGTAAAGATTCCAGTCTATATATTTTGATTGTAGAAAATTTATTCTTAATTGCAGCTGTGGAAGGATGGATTCTTTTTGTAACCGGTGTTCATGAAGAGGCCCAGGAAGATGATGTTTATGAAATATTTGCAACTTATGGAGAAATAAAGAATCTCAATGTCAACCTGGATCGCCGAACTGGATTCATAAAAGTAAATGAAATATTATTATTAAAGTTGTACTAAGATGAATCTTGTTCCTTTGCATTGTTCCATATTGTGTTTTCAGATGACACTGTCTTTCTTGATGAAGATGCTGTCAGATATTTTACAGATGCCTTCATTAACACACAAAGTTGTTTAATAAATTTATCCAATTATGCTCATTTATTAAATTCACTATTTCAATTAGTGAAGTTTTTAAATAATTCAAGCCATGTCATTTGAAATTCATACCTCCTTTAAATGTTTTGTATTTTAAATCATTAAAAGCAAAATATGCTTTAAGAATTGGTAATACTTCTCAAAATTACTGCAAGAGTGTTGCAATGAGTACAGGTTAATCCAAACTCCCATATGTTTGCTGTTGATTCGAAAATTAATTTTCAGTAATATCTTTATAGTAAGTGGTCCTGAAATAAAACTTACTGGAAGAATGTACTTTTGTCAAGTAAGTTTTCTAATAGCAAAAAACAGATTTGAGATAAGTTTTGCCATTAAACAATTTTATTAGTATGTATTTCCCAATCTTTCAATCAAATGTTTCCTTATACACTCAAGAAATAGTCTATTACTTCAAAGTTTATGTAAGGAGGATTATGTGTATGCAATATTAAATACTTTGAAATCAGCTTATTAAATTACATTAATTTTAAGAGTAGTTAAACTGCTTTAGAGTGTTAAGTCTTCATATACTGAATTCCTTTGTAGATATACATTTATCTGTTTTCTTTTTACCTAAGTTTTAGACTTTTATTTTACTGTAATAAACTGATTTATTCATATTTTTTAATGAAAAATATTTTGAGCAATGTAAAAATATGTATTTTATTTTCGTATTTGTTATTTTATGTTTAATACTAATACAGAGAATGTTTTTATTTAAATATTGAAAAATATTTTGTTTTTGTGAACATCAAATAGTTTATGAAACATTTTACTTTTAGAAAAAGTGAAGTAATTTGTAAAAAATGTTCTGTTAAAATTCCTACTTTGTGACTTGTTTGAATGTTTTTAATTTTTAAAAAATAAAGATTTAATTTTAAAATTGGTTACTATTTTATAGAGATTAAGTGGTTGATCTTGAAATACAGAGTTAGCATAAAGTCCTTCCCTGGTTCTTGTATAATCATATCTCTAAAACCATGCTAGATGTCTGAAATCGGGGAAAGACTTTATGATCACCCCTGTATAAGATTACCTTGCTTTTGATAGTATTGATTCAAGTCACTTCATCACACACTTGAAGTGCTGACTCTTCAAAAATATCCTTCTCAGAAGAATAGTGGATGAAATAAGTAACTCCTGTTTTTCATTATGCATTATTGCACAAGGTTTATTTTTTCTTTTCTTTCTGTTACAGGGTTATGCTCTAGTAGAATATGAAACTTTTAAAGAAGCTCAGAATGCTATGGATGGTTTGAATGGCTCTGAAATGTTAGGCCAAAAAATCAATGTTGATTGGTGTTTTGTAAGAGGTCCAAGAAAAAGCAGGTAAATTTTCCATTTTGTATATTTCTTTTTACTCATACAGGATCAGTTAAAGTATACACTCTTCATATACTTCTCCAAAAAAATGCAAATTTGTCATTTTCAGAGATATTTATAACCTTTTTATTTTTGCCAGATACCTATTTTGAATGTTATTTAACAATTTCAGTTGTCCACTAGTTTAAAAAAAAATATCAGCAGTATTTGTTTTCATGGAATTGGAATGTTGTGGCTCTGTAATAATAGTAAATATAGATTTTAAAACTTCTAGTTTCATTTTGTAATCAATTTACAAAAGTAAAAATTTTCAAACATATTTTAATTGTATCTTATTTTATACAAAAAATGGTTATTTTATGTGTAATTTGATATTTAATGCTGTATTTTTTATATATTTTTTTTTTTTCCCAGAAGTCGACGTGATCGTGACAGAGATAGAGACAGAGGAGATCGTGAAGATAGGCGTAGACGCTGATTTTGTATAAATTCATCTTTGTAATGCTTCATTTTCAATAAACTATTCATTTTAAGTCTGGCTGAGAGCTTTTATTTGTATTCTTTAACAATCTGCTCACTCATTATTAAACCAGTAACAAATAATGCATACCTGCACAATGTGTTAATATTTTAACATAAAATAGACAAAAAATATAAATGCAGTGCAAAAATTGAACAATTTTACTTTACAAAGTTTAGTTACTTGCAGGTATATTCCACTAAAAATAGCTATTTTGTGCCACTGCATTAATATTTTTTTGTCTATTTTATGTTAAAATATTCTTGTTCAGTGTGTTTTTTTTTTTTTTTTTTAAAGAAGTTTTTACAATTATATTAACATTGTGCAGGTATGCATTTTTCTTTAAGATTTTATGATTTTTTTTTCTTTTTTAACGGTTGCACCACAAAGGCATATATATGCCTGTTACAACGGAGCTATTTATTTCTGAATCCAATTCACATGTGTCTGACTTTCAAGTCCTTTTCATTTCTCACAATTAAATTTTCAACCTCAAAAATTAAAAATCTTTTCAAATTTTTAATATATATACACCACTACCAGAAAATTTGTCCTCAACTACAACTAGTCTTGTTTTAAAGAACATGCCACCATCAGTTACACCAGTGCTATTTATTTCTGAATCCAATTCACATGCCTGACTTTCAAGTCTTTTTCATTTCTCGTTTAATTTTCAGCCGCGAAAAATAAATCAATTCAAAATTATTTTTAATCATTATGGATGGTATAGTCGGAATATTTTCCTCATCTACATGTTTATTTGTTCACAACGTTTCAGCCGTGTACCCTCTAGATTTCGTCTGGTGTTTCTGATTCTAAAATGTGGAATCACTGTTTAGAGCACATGCTCGATTCGATTGGGCACGTCACATCCGGTTTTGTTTGGTGTAAATTCCGAGTTGCTTCCCTTATATTTGAAGATCAGTTTTAAAAAAACCCAACCAGATCTTCCAATATAAGGGAAGCAACTCGGAATTGACACAACCCCGACATACAGGATATACAAAAATAGGATGCTCAGATCTGTCCACTCACCTGTTATCATCCCAACTCTTCCTGCCCCAAGCATGTGCCCAGCAGGATGGTCTGTGCAAGCCCGTCTGATCTGGTGAGGTGCCCATACCGCTTTAACTTCCACTTCCTCAAAGGGCTCAATGGTTTGGTTGGTGACATATTCAGTATTAGATGCCCAAGATTTTCTGGGAGCATCTAATTTCCATGGCTTTTCAATGAGTGCATAGGTACTACACTCTGATCCTAAGCAAAAGTGTCGATCCATATGTAACTAACCCCATATTTTTGACAGGTACTATGCTAGTATTGAAATAAACTGCATGAAAAGCTGGTGATTACATTTCTAATATATACTTTCTAATTATAAAATCTTGGAAACACTAGTTTATAACAGTGCCACCACACCCAATCTAGATTCTGCATGGTGTTGCACAAGTTACAATTTCCATTAATTTGCTCTTATGTTAGTTAAACGTCTGTCACCAGGCTGTACTGGGAGAAATCCAAGGTTTCCTTATGTTGTGAAACTTCATCCAGGGCTGCCAATTTAGATATGTTTTTTTTTTCAATTTTTCGAATGTGGATGCATAGTAAAAAGAGTTGAAGAGAGAACTTGTTATTATTTTGTTTTATTGTCCTGAAAGCTTTTTCACTGACACTTTTGAAAGGTTTTCGTCAGTATATTATTTTAATGTACTATGTGTGAATCGATTTCGTCGAACGTGGCAAATAACACGTTAACTGTTTGTGTGATGATCGTAGGATGACAGCAAGTCTGGGAATGACTTCATCTTAGAAAAGTTTCAGCGCAAACACAAACATTGAAAATGGCAATGCTGGATTTGTAATTTTAAAAATATCTAAATTGGCAACCCTGGAACACACCAAAATGGAGGTTAGTTGAGTTGAAGTTTTAGCATTCAAAGCTTCAACAAAAGCAAATCAAAACAGTAGCTGGTTGAGTTTAAGTGTTGTGTGTCTCTGCTCTAGCAGATACATCAGCTGGGCTGGGGTTCTTGACTACTTTGTCATGGAAACCAGAAATTTCAGTTAACATGTGATTATGCAATGACACATAGCTGGATAAGAGGCTCTTAAGAAATCAGAACTTAAATAAAGGATTCCAGAAAGTGATGAAGATCTCAAGGAAATTTTTAGGATTCCTTGTCGGAGTTGTTAAAACTGAGAATAGACTCGTCATCTCCATTCTTCTGGCTGTGAAATTTGTTTCATTTTTCTGTAGCAACCTCACCCAAATTCACTTTTTTTGTTTCAATCATTCTTTTCATCTGTGCCTCATAGAAAGATTTTTTGTATCATTAATTTTTTAATGCCACACAGATTTTTCTATTGAAAGAGTATCTCTTTCTCTTTTAGTGTTGTTATATTGATGATGCTTTCGATCAAAATAGTATCTCTTTGTTAGTGTTGTTATGGTGATGATGATGCTTTCTATCAAAATAATCCCTTTTAGTGTTATGATGCTTTCTATCAAAATAGTATCTATCACTCTCTTTTATTGTTTTTATGATGATGCTTATGTTGGGTAATACAAAGTTTAAAATCAGAGAAATATACTATTATCTACATATTTTCTTATGTTCACATTTAAGCAACATTAAGAATGGTAATTCAAGTAGATATTACACATAGGTAGTGATGCGATAGTATTTTCTAGCATTGCAAAGTTATGTTCCCTTGTAAAAAAAAAAAATTATGCTCAAGTGAGGTTACTTAAGTCGGTTTTGGCAAATTTTATTTTTTACTTAGAATGAACCAAAACTTTCTCTAGAAGAACAATAGCTTGGCCTACAAAAAATCTGTTTCGGTGAAAGTTATTCATTTATTATTACACCAATGAATCATTACTTATTCACTAGCTGTTTATGTATGTAACCCAGGGTTTCTCAAACTTTTTCCCTATTGCACCCTTTTGGTTATTTTTTAAATCTATTGCTCCCATTGAGAATGACTGCTCTACATTATTTAATGCCTTTGGCCAAGTAAATACTCCCATAAAGTCGCTTGACTGTACATCTTCCAGAAGGAACTTTGCTTTCCATTATGTAATGTCTTATCTTGGTTAAGCCAAGTAAATTTTATAATAAATTGTTTGCAGCAGATATATTGGCATTTCAGGATGACCTACGCATGTTTGCATAATGAATAAGACGGTAACAGACATTATTGATTAAAACAATTTTTTAAAATAGATATTTTTTTTGCTGGACTTCACTGACATGGTTAGGATCTATTAAACCAGAGCTTTCCAAACTGTGTGTTGTGACACACCTGGAGATTATTGGCCACACACTAAAATGTGACTCAGTACAACTTTCAACAGATACTTTTCCTATGTATAATATCATCCAAAATACTCATGTGTACACTCAAACCATTTTTTGCTCTCAGGCCCCTAGGCGTAAGCCTACTCAACCTAATGGTTAATCTGCCAATGTATTTAAGAGATAGTCAACAATTTAAAAAAGTGTTAATTTTTTGTCACCTTCAAATAACCTATCAGCAATTGCGACATAAAATCTTGATGTTGTTGCTAATGGAATGAAACCTTTATTAATGTTGTGTGAAGTTCTGAGATGAAGCATTATCATTCCATGAATTATTCAGACTAGTATCCTCATCTTGGTTGTTTCGATCACAACCTTTCCAAATTACAAGTTTAGCATGTTGCTCAGATCTGTAAGTTGCTAACTTTTCTCTTTTCTATCTAAGAAAAAAAGAAGGTTGTTAGTATTGTTTATAACTTTGAGTCATTAACATTCCAAATTTCTTTCTTCAGACAATTGAATCTCTTTGTGTCCTTTTATGTTGTAAATAATGTTTCGGCCAATCCATTCTACAGCTTTTTTCAGTTGGACTGTCTGTATGGAAAGAGAGGGTATCTTTCTCTGGTAGTGCAAAGAAAAAATGGTAGCAAACAGAAATTCAAAAGCCATGTAAGCAACAATGCTTGTAATATCAGTTATTCTATTCATTCACTATGGATGTCTGTCGTTTTGTGTCCTTTTTCTCAATTGGATAATTTTGTCATTCCTTAATATATTTCAATGAAATTTTGTATGTAGGTTTGTGGGGAGATTTTTGTTGGGGCTTGGTGATTTATGGCCGATCAGATTGTTTGTTCACATTTTATAAGCAAAAATGTTGTTTTTGATTACAATTCGGAAAATTTCTCAAATCTTGATTGATTTTACTAGAATTTGGCTGTGGAATTGAAAAATGGTGAGTTATAGTCAATCCGATTGTTTTTTTTTTTTTTACATTTTATATGTAAGCCATGTCAACATGCAAAAAATATTGAACTTTAAAACTGCTGGACTGATTAGAATGAAAATTGTTATACAGGTTCTACCTAATTACTGAAAATATATAATTTTTTAAAGAATTTTATGGTTTGAATAAAATCCAAAAAATTTTTAAAAAAAAATCAATTATCTTGGTAATAAACAACTAATTGCCACTCTCTATTTCAACTGTTTTCTGTCGGGCACCTTTATACATTTAAGATTTTTTCTGCATGTTTAACTGAAAAAATACATTTCTATTGGCTACTATTTTCTTCTTTTGCTTCACAATACAGAAAAGAGAGACCCTCTGTTTCCATATGGACTGTACACCTCACGATGGACGTGGAATGAATTGGCCGAAACTTCGTGTCGACAACATCAAGGACATGAAGAAGAGATTCAGTTGTCAGAAGAAATTTTGAAGTGTGTTAGTATGATAAAGGATTCTATTCAAAGCTGTTGGAAGATTACCTAATGCAGCAGACACCTGAGGAAGGATGGGGAGTACACTGGCCAAAATTTAGGGAATAACAATGAAATGTTATTTAGGTCTTCATAATTATTCAGTATGTTTTCTGAGCAGTAAAATTATCATCAGAAATCTTTTAAAATGTTCTTTCCAAAATATCATAGCATCTGAACATTGACCATTGAATTCCACTATCATCAGGAAGATCCAGTTATGGATATGCTGAAAATATAGGCACGAACAAAAATATTCAGTGGAAAAACGACACCTGATTTTAAAAACGTAATTAAAATTTAAAAAATTCTGTTCTCAATTTTTTAAGAACGTTTTTCTTAGAGGAAGTGAGATTGGAAAAAAATCTATTAACTTTCGAAAAATTTGATGATATAAACTAGATTGATTTTCAAAATCAGGCAAAAATCTACATATTTGATTTAATAAAATGTTCAATACTTATTTATTAAAGGACAAATTTTTTAAAAAGAATTTTCTATTCCAAATTTCAGAGGAGAATTTTTTTTCATATTATTGTTACCCCACCTTTATTAATTTGATGATTTATTTTATTTATAGATAGATGCTCTCATTGATTTTTTTTTTTTTTTTTTTTTTTTTTTTTTACACACATCCCTTGAGATATTAATTTTGTTTACCTTTTTTTTTTTAAATTTCAGAACTGCTTGAACGGACCTTTTAAAAAACAGGAAAATAAAGTAAAATATTTTTTCCTTGGCAACTTTTTAGTTTTATTTGATTAATTATAATTTAGGCTTTTGATCTGGAAAAATTTGTTTTTTATCACTCAATATTAAAAAAAGAAAGATTTTTCATCATTTTTTATTGATTATTTCGATTAATCCTGTATTTTAGAAATGTACATTTTTAATTCTTTCTATATCGTGCTTTGACTGAAACTTGCATAAAAATATTATAACAAGGATGAATAATTAAATATAGAAAAATGATGAAAAAATATTTACTGGGTGTATTTCTCATATTTTTTTTTTATTTATATAAATTGACAACTAATTCAAATTATGGAAGGCTGCAAAAGACAGACGACAATGCATGTTTTTTGCACAGCACTGCTGTGGTGCATTTTAAATTCTACTGCATTTTGGGTTATGTCCCCTAGGTCTTCCGTAGTCAGCAGAAATTAGCCTGTCATCACCCGATTATAAACATCAATCACTACTTTTGAAACGTGCTGATTAAGTGTTAAAACTTTATTTTTCATTTTTAGGTGCAAAATGTTTTTGGTGAATATAGGAAACATTGACTTTATAACAGTCAAAATCAAAGTTATAATTAATAAAAATATGTTTTTCTTTTTGTTTAGACAAAAAATTGGGCTATTTGCTTATTCCTAGAAAAACATTTTAAAAAATCAAGAATGGAATTTAAAAATTTTTAATTACGTTTTTAAAATCAGGTGTTGATTTTCCAGTGAAAGTTTTTGTTCATACCTTTGAAAATAAGATACAAATTAAAAAAATGTGAACATTTAATTGAGTGTTTATTTAAAAAGGATGAGTAAAAACAATTTTTTAATGATAATATCATTAAACACAATTGTAAAGATCCCAATCATAAGGTGCAGGGTGGAAAAAAGGTAAATTACACAAGAAATTACAATAACCATTACTAAAAACAGTTCCAAGGCACCTCTATCAACATTCAATACAGTACAACAATGAATAACTGATAGCAAATAACAATAGTAGGTAGATTGGGTGTGACTTTAGAAATCTCAATTATGAATTTTATACCAGACAGACTTCTCTCCCTTCACAGTTATAGAGAAAATAAACTTTTTTTCTCTCATTTTACATAGATAAAAAACATTTGAGACCAGGGTTGCCAGATTGGGCTACAAGGGGAGATAATCAGAGCTTTATCTCTGAGACTTACCCAACACAGGCATTGGAATAGTATTGAATTTGGAATTCGAGAGCTGGGGCTGGGGACAGAAGTTCAATACTAGCCTCTTGAAGCAGGCCTGCCTCAAAAGACATTGAAATTTGTAAATTCTACTGCATGGTTATGTCTTCCGTAGTCAGCAGAAATCTTTCTGTCATCACCTGATTATAAACATCAAACCTTTGAAAAGTGTAGATTAATAGTGTTAAAACTTACCCAACACAGGCACTGGAGGCCAGTGCCTGTGTTGGTTAAGTCTCAGACATAAAGCTTGGATTATCTCCCCTTGTAAGCCCAATATGGCAGCCTTGTATCACCTGTCCTTTGGATGTAAGGGATGCTTAACCTTAATATCAATCTTCAAGCAATTTTTGATGAAATTGATTTTCACGAATCAATTAAAAATATGTGAGCAAAAAAAAAAAAAAATTATTGTTGCTATAAATCCATACATTTGTTCTCATCTGATCACCAAAGTTAAGCAGCATCAAATCTGGTCAGTATTTAGAGTTCTTCGATTTGGGTGACCACTTGGGAACACTAGGTATTGTAAGCAAGTTGTAGCCTTGTACTAGACTAAGCAAAGCTTTGTAAAATACAATAAGCCTGTACATCTAGAGGACAGTTGTCCAGAAGATGGCGATTTATTATTATTATTATTATTACTACTACTCACTAGTTTCCTTAAAATAAAATTATTATTAATTTTTGACTAGTATTTCTTTCATCTTAATTCTAGTTGGTTTTCATTTATTTTCCAATCTGCACTGTTTACACACTGCTGTAAATTGACTGTCTGAGTAAAAAAGTAAAGCATCCCGTCTCTTAAGAGACAACTCCCAATCGAGTATGCAGCCCGGTGATAAAGACCTGGTTTCTGTTGCATGCGTCAGCTTAGTGATCCTTGCAAGTTTCAAGTCTGGTCGAGCCCAGGACTTTATTCCTACAATTGTTCATGACCACTCCCTTGGCAGGATGCAAATCTACCGAAGGGATACCTCCACTCTTAATCACACAGCTTAGAGTGTACTCAATTAGCTGCTGAGTGCACAGGGAGATTTGTCCTAATGAACAGTTCACTCTTCGCTCATACTGGGAATTGAACCTGGGACCTTCTGGGGGTGAGGCAGACGTGTTAACCATTACACCATCTGAGCGGACTGACTGAGTAGTTGCAATAAAAAGCAACTAAAATTAAGATGGAAGAAATTCAAGTGAAAAATTGATAATGGTTGACAATGTTTCATCTAATATAAAATAAATCAAGATAGAATTATTATTAACCTTGTTAACTTCTCCTATTTATAATTTTTAAAGAACGAGACTGACTACTGGGATAGTTGCCACCGGGCATTGAAATATACTGTGAAGTTTCTGGTCTGATGCTATCAACTTAGTACATTGTCATCATTCTTTGAACTGGTAGCTCTCAGAACATTTCTAAATACTTCTTCATATACAGTTGTGCCTCTTCAATCTGGCAACCTTGGGGCCTGGTCATTGCGACACCAGAAAATATTTTTTTCATATTATTATGAAATAAATTTTGGCCGTTTATTGATTTTTAACAAATTTTCTAATAGTGTCAAAAATAGAAAAATATATTTTTAATTTATGTAATATAAATTATATTATAATAAGTGGAAATTATTTGTGTTTGCTTATGCTTTTTAATTGGTTGTATTAAAAATAATTTCGAAGATTAAAAAAAAATTTTAAAAAATCAATAAATAAATAGATGTCTAATTTTATTCTAAAATAAACATTGAAAGTTGTTGAATTTAGGGTTCTTCAATTCAGTTTCACATTGCGGTTAGTTATTTACCCATTTAGTTTAATGAGTCGGTTTATAAACTGCTAAATTATGGTTTAAACCAAGATTTTAAACTGAAAGATCTTTAGTAGCAGATCTATAAACTAATAGCAACAGATTCAAAACGTGTTGGACCACAGGATTTGCCAGATTAGTGAGGTATAACCTGTATAAAATTTATTTTTATGAATAAAACCTTAACACTATAGTAAATATTTGCAGTAATAACAACAAAGGTATAGAGCAGGGGCCAGCAAACCTTTTTGCTCACGGGCTGGATTAGAAATATTTTCATGTCTTGCGGGTGAAGGCAAATTAAAAAATGAAACAATGATCATGCAAGACTATGGAAACAGCTTGCATAGCATTAAAAATCTTTGATTCATTTGCAGCCACAGCAAAAATGAGACTTTCACTCTATTTTTTTATACCAAATTTTATTGTTCACTAACCAAAGATAGATAAGGAAAACAAGGAAATTTTGTCTGCAACATCACCCATTCAATGAAGTTGGCGGCCTGTGGACCATAGTTTGCCAACCCCTGGTATAGAGCATAGGACAGAAGATCCCAAGATGAGATTTCTTAATAGCCAGTGTGATATTTGCAGAATCTAGAATATGTTGTACTTATGTTGATAACATTAGTACATATTTTTTCTCACCTTTAAGCAACATTATACCAGGTCATAATCGAATGAGTGATGATATGACAATTCTAAGTAAAATTCAGGAACTTTTGGGGCCCAGATCTATCTTGGAAATGTACTTTGCCAGCTTCTGGTTTGTTAAGTGCCAAATATCAGGATATCATACCCTTAATAGAGGCTACCCACTCTTAAACCACTGTACCAAAGAAGAGCCCTAGAGTGCAAATAAGCAAAATATTTCATTGTTTTATAGTAACAGTTAGAATATTTGAAATTTAAATAACGATATTCAAACTTTCTTCCTAGGACCTTTTCAATGTATTATTTCAGATCAGATTGAAGGTCTGATGAACATAATGCACTTTTTGTATATAATCTATTAGGTACAACAGGTTAAGCAGTCACTATCATCAAATAGTAATGGGTTGCCATACATATACACACAACTGGCATAAATTATTTAAAAAAAGAAAAAAGTCTGAAGAAACCAGGAAAAGGTAAACTATTTTGTCTGGATTTTGTCAGACAGGGTGTTTTATTCATTGTATCTGGTTTGTTCAGACTCATCTTTGTTGTTTGCTGTTTTCACAACATTTCAGCCGTATACTCTCTATCCTTCCTCGAATGTTGTTTTTCTGGAATGTTGTTGCATCTTTTTAATAAGATTCGACAACAATCCAGCTCTGAAAAAACACAAATTAGTCTGAACAAACCTATACAATGATTAAACCATTGTAGTCAAAATAAATTTTTTAAAAAAATCTTGAAGTTTTTCAAGGAAGCAAACTGGAATTGAGATCTTTTTTTTTTCAATTTGGGTAGAGATTGTCCGAGATAAGTGCACTATAATAAAAATACCTTCAGTTAGAACTGAGTTTTTAATTGGTGAACATGAACATTTTGAGCTACTAACATTTTTGAGTGCAGGGAATTTGAAATAAAGGGCAATATGGAAAAAAAACTAAAGACAGCAGTAAGAATAAGAAAGATCAGCTGGGCATTTGATAGTCAGAAATTAGCACACACCAAAGCAGATCTCAAGAGATTTCAGATATCAATTATAAATTATTTGGAAACTAAGAAAAGAAATTGTTTCCAATAAGAATCAAACTTATGCTAACAACATCTCATGTCACCAATTTTACAAGTAATAAATTGATGTTGGCTCCAGTTTCAAATCAAAGATTCTTTTCTCCAAGCCAAGTTTATGGTGACAGGCATCATCAACCAGGCACTCAGAACCTTTTTTCTGCTACTTTAATGCTAGAGTTAATCCCATAAGTACCACACGGTGGTAAGTTTAAATCTCAATGAGAGACATTCATTGATTAGCTTCTAAATAATTCATATTTGACATTTAGTCTTTGTGCCGCTCTATAAGTTATGTTTATTACCATTCTTCTTGAATCAACTGAACTTTATTATAGACTTACTAAATGATTTTTAACTGGTTCGGTGCCACGGACGAGATAAATCGTCTTAGCAAGTCATGAGTCCAGTGCCATAGACGAGATAACTCGTCTTACGATAGATTGTTCTTTTGCAAGATGGCAGCATCTCCTTGTGCAAACAAAGGAAATTTGCATATTCACTTTGGTGATATGACAACTAGTGAATGTTTGCACACTTTTTTTTAACACATGCGCAGATTACTTTTTTGTTTAAATAGGTAAAATATTTAACCTGTTCGCTGCCACGGACGAGATAACTCGTCTTAGCAAGTGGTCAGTCCAGTGCCACGGATAAGAAAACCCTTACAGGAGTTACAACATTAAAAAATATACTTGGCAGCAAACAGGTTAAATAAAAATCTATCTCTTAAATTTCTCATATTGTACTATTTTGCTTCTTTGAATAAGTAACAAAAATATGACAAATTTGATTGTATGTCTTTTTTTTTTTTCACCGGGGATTCTTTAAGGTTACATTTTATCCAAAAATTTCTTAAATTGATAACTTTATATACATGACTGTGTACATACATATATATTGGTATGCAGCATAGAGTTATATATTTACTAATAATAAACAAAAAGACATGATTTTTGTTAGTATTAAAACAAATGAATTCTATCATAAAATCCAGTATTTATTCAGTCAGGTTTTTAATGACAGTCACAAGTTCTTTTATTTTTTAAAGCATGATTACCATTCTTTGTTGTTATTATCATAACATTTTGACTAGTACACTCCTTTATTCTTTTTGGATGCGATTTATTCAAAATATTTAAAATTTTATTCCATTGCCAGAGACTGAATTTATTGAATTCTTTATTAATGATACAAATTGATAATATCTTTATCCACAGTATCATAAACTCTTAGCTTCCTGTACTGAACAATACCACATTTCATTCTCAGTACATTAATCATGTAGACAAAATACAGAACTAATGATATTCTAAATATAGTCACTTTCTAATAAAAAATAACAGAGACACAGTATTACACAATCATGCATTTTTTTTGGGCCGTCTTTCTCCAGATCCTTTCAGGAATGGGGCAGCATTGATATAGAAAGTTAACAAAAATTTTGGCTAGGTTAAAAAGATAATCCCTCAGGCTTAAGTGAAAGTCTATATATTTTTAAAAAATTTATTATTTTTTTTACAGACTGAAAATTCATGTTTTTATGTTGTTGATGATATTTGTATCACAATTCTACTGAGTAAAAGAAGGGGAGATTAGTAGTGCCAAGCTTAGCATTCAAAACCTGACCTTGCCAGAATTTTAAAAAATCTGTTCAGTCACTCTACTATCAATTTTACTAAGCTTAGCATGGTATGGCACAAGTCCAATTAGTAGGTCTATCAGAACATTAACAATACCACGTGGCCATCCATACAGAGTTTATCTTATGATTCCCTGTTTTACATTTACATCCACATTAGGTCTTCAATTATGAAGATATAGAACTGAAATGTGAATTTATTGCAAAGGCTGCATTAAATTCAACAGAACAAACATTGTAACAATTCTGATTATATTAAAATACTAATGTCTACTCCTTTATTTTGCCCTATATAATAAAGAACATCAAGTAAATACTTGTAGTCATCAGATTTGTTAAACTGTTTGGTAGTCACAAAGTTGTTGGAATGGCACCAACATTGTGTTGGTTTGGGAAACTGGATGAAGTAAATTTCTGATTGAATGTCTTTACAAGGTATGCCGATTGTTACAAACGGCTGTGCATAATTCATTACATTTTAATTATTTTTTAGTATTTCAATCTATATTAAATAATTCTACAAAAACTGAGCCTCAGCAGAAAATATCTGTTGTAAGTTACATTCCATACAGAAGACACAACAAGGGTTAGATAGGTTGATTTACTAGTTTACTAATTTTTAATAAATATTTTAAACTAAGCTTACACATTGATTTCTGACCGTGAAGAGATTTTGGCTATTTTTCGTTAATCGTCACCAGCCAATTCAGCCATTTACAAAATAAGGTACAGTAGGGAGGAAGTAACAAAAAAATGTCTATGCCTAAATACGCTTAAATTTATAAAGATCAAATTACCTAAATTTATAAGGATCAGATTAAATATTAGAAACAGGATTACACCATTTATATATATTTATTTTACAAAAATTATTAAATCAATATTAGAGACGGGATTACACCATTGGATGTATTTATTAATATATATTTATTTATATAATATTAATAAATTTATTTATTCATTCATTTGAAAATCTACTTTGATAGTGAAACAGGGTTTAAGCATTTTTTGTCAAATATTTATATATATTATATAATCAACAACTTCTTCAACCAAAAACAAAAGAAGGAAAACAAGAGAACAAAATAAGCAAATAATAACAGGAATTCAGAATTATTATTTGATACGGGCAACCAACAAAGAGGAAAACCTTCATAGTTGATAATAGTCACTTCCACCCTACCATAACTGATTTCATAAACGGCTGGCCACGATTAGCGAAATATTGCAGACATTTTTTTTTAATTGTTTAGGGCTATATACACACAGTATGTCACAAGAAGACAATCAGAGAGTACATTAGTCAAAATGTTCCAAGTAAAAAAAAAAAAAGACTAGAATATTCTAATTATGAATAGAATCTAGAGTTTGAGTGATACCAATATACTTTTAAAATCTAAATTATAGTTCTAAAAAACATCTATTACATTAAAATGTGTGACTCAGTAGAAATGTATAAAATTTTTTAGTTTAACTAAATAAGTAAATATATAAGTAAAGAATTTCTTGTCAGCATTTAACTTTATATTTACTATGTGAACAGGTTTTTTATCACATTAAAAAATCCTAATTCAGCAATTTGATTCCTCTATGTGCACACCATGTATATGGTTCTGTAAGACGTCTGTGGCACTTTTAGAGAAGGTCTTAACTCCAATTCCTTCAACTTCAACAATTTCACCTTCAGCATTCACCCCACAACAGTGCGCCCCACTACATACCCCACCACAAGCTGCACAACTCTCATTATTACATGAATACACGTCTGTTTTTTCATCTGTGGGGAGTGACAGTGTTGTGGCGGCAGTAGCTGCGCTAGATACAGTTTCAGACATATGTCTTCGCTTGTGTTTAACCAGAGTCCCGCAGAGTGCAAATGCAGCACCGCAGAAGTTGCATTCGAATGGTTTCTCTCCAGTGTGTGTCCTCTGATGTATCTTCAGATGTGAAGAGTAACTGAAAGCCTTTGCACAATACTGACAAGTGAAAGGCTTCTCACCTGTGTGCACACGTCTGTGCATAGACAGGTGAGAGGAATAAGCAAATTGCTTCTCACAATAATCGCACGAGAAAGGTTTCTCCCCGGTGTGAGACCTCTTGTGTATCTTGAGGTGTGAAGAATAACTAAAAGCTTTGTTACAGTAGTCGCACATAAATGGCTTTTCACCTGTGTGCAGGCGTTCATGCATCTTAAGGTGAGAAGAGAAAGAGAAGGTTTTTGCGCAGTAGTCACAAGAGAATGGTTTCTCTCCAGTATGCAGCCGCTTGTGCATAGCAAGGTGGGAGCTGTATGTGAAACCCTTACCACAGTAATCACAGTTTAGTGACTTTCCTGACTCCATCATCAACACTGGCTGTGGTGCTGGCTCTGGCTCTTCTGTCGACCCTTGAAAGCTGGTGATGGTAGGGTCTGATGATGGAGCGTCTTCTTGACAAGTTACGTCCACGCTCCACATATGCAGTGCTGGGTAAGTGATAAGCAAGGTGAGTGTTCAATTTAGTGTTTGTGAAAATAGATTCTATTGACAAGTGATTCTTACTCCAGTAATATTTACATTTTTTTTCCTTTTTTACTTATATCTGAATTGGTGAGCATCAACAGTGTTAGTTCCAGCGACTTTTTAAATCAGTTGGTAAGCGTCCACGCTCCAATTTTTTAAAGATTCTTTTCTAGTAAATATTGTTGGGATGGCAATTGTTAGGGTTGCAAGTAGACTCACCAGTCTATGTTTATTTTTGATGCAGTTAGTGATACAAAGATCTGAAAAAGAAAAAGAAAAATTAGAATTAGCCAAATTCCTCATTTCAATATGGAAACAAACTAAATAAAATTTGGTACTTCTTTGTTATCTGTACTCCACTCATTGCACCTTGTTTCTCCATTTTGCAAATCCCCACATAGTTATGCTTTTTGTGTGTTAACTCCTGTTTCAGGGTCGACAAAATTATATCAATGGATCACAGATGAAAACCCGTTGCATTCAACTCCTCGATGGAGTAATCCGATCAATAATTTGAATAGATAGGGGATCCTTCAGTGACATACACCTCAATATCATTAAGAAGCATTTCTGTAGTTGAATAGTAAAGAACAGCAGCCTGAGGAGTTAACACACAAAAAGTAGAACAGATGTGGGGATTGATTTTTGATAGCATTAAGCAGCGTTTATGCAGTTCCATAGTAAAGAATAGTAGCCTGAGGAGTTAAACAAAAAGTGGAACAGATGTAGGGATCGATGAAATGGTGGAACAAGGCACAATGAATGACATACAGATAATGAAGTACCTCAAATTCAAAATCTAGCCAACATGATAGTTATATAAAAATTATCCAACCAGGTATTTTTAAAAAAAAATATAGGATCTGCATCTGTATTCTACCTTAGTGGCAGGGGATGAATGGTAACAATTTAAAATGTGCTGACCTAGGAAATAGGAAATTCACAAGATAGAAACAATAATAAAACAATAGAAACAACATAGGTTTCTTCAGTTTTTAAATGATTCTGGCTATGTATCACATGTACCAATGGAGCTTGAGAGCTGAAAATTTGAATATTTACTCCTTATTATGTGTAGAAATAAGTTTTATCGTTTTTTCAAAAATTACTCCACAAAATAAGTTTTTAGTAGGGAGTTCAATTTACAATGTAAGTTTATGCTAAATTGGTCACTTAGTTTGTGCCTGGCAGCATTCACTTGTTTTTTTTTGAAAATTAGGACTTTATAGTGATCCAACAAAAGGTGAGAGAAGTAACTTATTTATTGATCACCCCTTTTTCCAAATTTTTAATTGGCCACCACCAATACAGCATGTTGACAAAGGACGTTGGTCATGTGACAGTTTCTATTGAGTGACTAACCAGACCTTTCATACTTTATAATTCTCATCACAAGGAATAGTTTAGTACTATGTTTTGTGTAACTTGTGCAATTAAAAACTCCTTTCATATAACATTATGCAGTTGCTGTATTTTCCAGCATCAAAAATGCACTGGCTTCTAAGACACCCTAATTTCTCAGGTTAAATGTCTGAAAAAAAAAAAAAAAAAAAAGTGTCAAAATGCTTTCTCTATAATTAGGTATAAGCCTTGAAGATGTAGAGTAAATTAAAAAAAAAATTATCTTCAATGCCAGGAAATACAGTACCTCTTATACAAAAACTTTACAGCAAAAATATAATTTTAATTAAAATGAACTGTTATGTATGTGGTATGTAAAAGGAGACAGTAGTTTAATAGATGTTGGTGAATAGAAATTTACAGTACAAGTATGCAAGATAATCAATGTTACAAGTAAAAGAGATATGTAAGTATTAGGTTGTAACAAAAATTCTGTCTGATATTTCATTTTATTTGGAAACACAAATATAGTGGTCATTAAAAATACACTTAATCATTAATATACTCTACTCTGCTTTCGATAACCTTACTCCATCTAGCAACAACTTTCTTGATACCAGATTTGTAAAATTCTCTCTATTTTGACTGGAAATAAGAGACTGATTTTCAATCTTTTCTCTTGAAGTAAACCATTGTCCATCAAAATGGCTTTGCAAACTCCTAAACAAATGATAATCAGTTAGAGCAAGGTGGATGAATTAATTTTTTTCCAGACGAATGCCTCTATGAGATCTTTGGTCACTCAGGCGGTATGAAGACCTGAATTATCATGATGAAGAATGACCCCTTTTCTGTACACTAAGGTGTTTTCTGTCCAAAGCTGTTTTCAAATGCTGAGGTTGTTGGAAGTAAACTTCAGCTGTGACTGTTTGGTTATCATTTATAAGTTTGTAATGGAGGATTCCTTGCATATCCCACCAAACTCTTAGCAAGATCTTCTCCGGATGAAGGTCACCTCTCGACTGGGGCACAAGTCTATCATTGAAACGGAGTCACTGACGACAGCACTTAAATTGTGGAAAAGGATCCATTTCTCATCATTTGTTACTACCTGATATATGTATATATTTTAGTGGCAGTATTTTTTGTTATTTACTAAGCTTAACTTAGTTTGGCACAAGACCACAGTAGTGGGGCACCCAGTGAAGATGAAACTCACAACACTGGCAAATTAGTCTGCACCTTTCCAAAAATGCAAAATAGCAGTTTTAATTAGTAAGTAGACTTTTGAAGGATTGCTGTTGCTAATAAAGCTGCCATTTTATGTAACAAACACATAACTTCCAATACTGTACTATTTACAGCATAAAGCCCACCCCATGTGATCATACAGAACAAATACAACTTCAGAATTTTATATGCAGATATAAAAAGAAACATTGGATCAATTTCGTTAAAAATTGTAGTAAAGCATTGAAGATTATTTCTTTGTTTTATATGGGTGGAAGGTTCAATTATATACCAAGTGCTTTACTATTTTATCATCAGAAATGAAGTACAGTATCCTATGTTTATTTAAATGAAATTGTCAGTCATTCTTTGTCAATGTCAGCTCAAGTTAATTTGATAGCAAACAGATCAAAATAGTATCGTGGTGCTTGTAATCTAAAACACAAAAATAAAAGACGTTTCCAATGAAATATCTCAAAATATTAAAAATAACTAAATATCAATTGATAAGTGAATCTTATTTAGAAAAATAAGACAATTATGTAGATATTTTTGTAGTGCTTAGGCTAAAGGAAAACTCCGTTGGGTCACGGACCCTAAGATTATGAAAAGTTCAGTCAGAAGTATCCCCCTCATCCTAACTATTTGACTTTTAGCCACTGGGAACAAATTGTCCTGTTACTGATCCAGGTTAGGTTACAAGGGAAATAATTTACAGTATATAATACCTACGAGGTTTAGTGTATTTATTATTCAGTAATAATAAATAAAGGAAATTTGGTCCATTTTTACACACCAAATTACATGGACGTTCTTTCCGACGGAGAATTCCATAAAGAGGGGGGAAAAGCCACCAGATGCAAAGAACTGTCCCGTAGAGGAGTGTAATGACTCAATGTTTAAATTCAAAAGGTGAATAAATAAGTCAAAATTTCCAAATTCACATAAGAGGAAAAAGAAAACACGACAGTAAGATTGAAAAATAAATAAATAAAAAAGAACGGAAAATATTTACTTTTTAAGCAGGTTACATACAATTTTATGTTATTTTTAAGATCCCGTTTTGGTTTGGATCTAAACAAAATATATTCTAGTTGATATTTAGTTACGAAAAATAATGAAATTGTAGTTTTAATTAACAACATAACATCAAAGCAAATATGCAGATAAATCGATAAAATCATGAAAAAACATTGTCTTTTAACGGTTTAAAGAAATAATGTTGCTTTTGTTTTTAAAGGTTAAAGATTATTTTTTTAAATTTAAACCAATGGAATGTAAAATAAATCATTTGATTTATTTCTTCATGCATTATTACAGCAGAGATCTTTTACGGTAGTCGTTGTTTAAATCGTATGTTCCAATTTTTAGACTTAATTCGTAAAAATAAAAAAGATATTAACCCCAACCATCACAAAATAAATGCAATTAAGATTTTAGAGATCAATAAAAAGTGACATTGAACTGGGTTTTTTTGTTTTGTTTTTTTTAAAACCAAGATTTTTGTTTCTTCTCTAGTTAATATTTTTTTTGCCGATTCCGAAGATATTTTAAAATTAATTCAAGTGATTCTGTATTTCTTTAAAAATAAGTGAAATCAATGGATTCCTTTTTTTAGTTTACGTGAATATTGTCGGACAATTTTAAAACCCTTTTTTAAGCGTAAGCTCTATCGTAGGATAAAATCCTACGATAGAGCTTAATACACGTAAAATATTTAAAGCATTTAATCTCCCTTTTCTTGTGCGAAATGGATGCTTTTTTAAAAAAAAAAATTAACTAAGATAAGGTTTGTTAGAAATCGGGTTTTCTATTTTTATACACAATAACTAAAATCATTATTTCCCTGGTTCCAGTGATCAGGACATATTTAATTACTATTTTTTTTGTTTTTGTTTCCCCCTTTTTTTTTAAGCAATGTTAAATGTTATCGCTGTAGGATTTTAGCAGTCGGTTGAAGAAAGAAGAAAAATTATCGTCATCATCGTCGTGGTAGCCGTCGTTGTTGTAGTGATGATGGTGGCCGCCGTCGTGGTGGTCGTCGTCACCTACCTCCAATAATGTGAGTTGTACTGTGATAGTGATAATAATGATGATAATAACAATAATGTACTATTGGTTGTTGTTGGTGACGTGTATACAGTCACAGGCCGGCATGAGGAGAATTATATCACAACACACACACACACACACATACACAACACTGAGTCAAGCAGCAGCAACAAGAGGAGAGAGATGTGTAGAGTCGAGTAGTCGTAGCAAGCGACTAATTTTTCGCTGTAGCACCCTTCCCTGAAAGTAGTTAGTGGCCACAACAACACAATTCCCATCGCCAAGAGAAAGAGCGATAAAGACACAAGAGGTTTGCAAAGAGAAACATACGCACCCACTCTCTTTGCAATTACAGTTCTCTGTCGTCAGTTACCATTTTTGTGCAGAGTTATGGCGGACATCCCTCCCCTCTTCTTTCCCTTTTTACTTTACAATTTGATTTACCGGTGTAATATGCTGAAGTCCCCGGGAAGTAGACAGACAGCATTTTATGGGAAATGTGTGGCAGCAATATAGTTAGAAAAATAAAACAACTAAAAATACAATGAAAAATAATCTAGATTTTCTGCCTATTTTATCGATTTGTATAACCACTATTTCAGATTCCAAGTACCGTTTGAAGGCACATAAGACCCCCTCCATCCCTCCATAAAAGAACTAACCATCGTTGTCCAAGCCCCACATTGGCCAGAACTTGAGTAGGAGCTTAAAAATAATTTGGGTGATAAATGAAAGGTATTCATGGAAATGCGTTTTTTTCCCTTAATATTCCCTGCTGAAATTAGGGGGTTGGTCCTATATGCCATCAAATACCATACCATAAGTACCCCCACCCACTCTGAGGGTACGTCTATGGTACTAACAATGATTAGTACATTCAACAAAAAATTAATTTTTTTAAAAAAGTCTCAGTTTTATAAAAGAAAAACTGTGATTGAAGCTAAAATAGTAAAACATTAATTCAATATTAAATTTTCAAATAAATGTATGGGTATATGTAGAAAAAACTCTTGAGTTAATTCTCTTTTAAATATTAATATGTAATTAATATATCCAACTGACAACAATTAATTTGCATATAACTACTTACATCTTGATGCAAAACTGATTTTATGTACACTTTTCTAATTAATTTTAATAACACTTACAACATATGTGGTTAAATTTAAGTGTTATAAATATTTCTCCCACAGGTTTTTAATTTCTAAATGAGCATATTTTCAAATGTTATATGAACCATAAAAGTTCAGCTTCGTTTTCTCAACCTAATCAACTTTCAAGGACGAAAACTGCACTGTTCTTCAGATCAACAGGAGAAATTTAAAAGTGCTTTTTGCTGTCTACGTAGAATGTTATTATCTCCCTCTAGTTTGTTGTGGAAGGGCCTTGTAATGTCTATATTTTTAAGATGAAATATAGGCTTAGCCTATGGAGCCGAGCCATTAAAATTTATTAGATTTAATAAGAAGTTTAATGATAGCAAGAATATTTACATTTTGTTCAGAGCTCTGGATTTCCATTCTGTGTATTTCTTGGTACATAA
>VCCN01006590.1:6813504-6824282 GCA_006491835.1 Architeuthis dux
GCGTTGTTTTTAATACTCTGCCCGTCCGAGGTACGCGTGAAATACCACGCGCACGTGGAACGGGCAGAAATCATGAGAGACAGCAGCGCTGTGAAACACGTCCTTACGTTACGACAACTGGGAAGAAAAAAAAGGGATGATTCAAATCTCGCGCCTGTCACGTGATTAATTGCTGGTCCCTGATTGGCAGTCTAACGTGAGGGGGCGAGGGTTATGTGACCGGGTGTGGAAATAGGGAACTACCCTTAATCACGGGGGACAACTACGCTTTGACTCGCCACATCTGTACGTGTAGTTGTTTTTACTATGTCCTCGGGTTTTAGTAGATAATGATGCGGTAAACATGCGATTGTCCAGACACAAAGAGCAGTGACAGTTTTGGTCTAAGTCGCAGATGTTATTTTGAACACGGTAGACCTCCAACAGATCAGCACGGTTTCGGTGGAATTCAATGGTCTCTAGATTGAGTTTACTCAGCCTCTCTGTATACGACATGTCTTTAATTTTGGTGACAATCTTAGTAGAACTCTTCTTTGGACTGTTATATTTCAAGTGAGGCGACCAGATGCATGATGCAAACTCTAGATGTACGCGGACCATAACTTTGTAGAGGAGCAGGAAGTTTCATCCATGTATTTAAGGGTATGCCGTATATAAACAAGCATTCTGTTAGCGGTGTTAACCTTTTGTTGGGTATGTGTTGTAACGTTGAGGCAATTGTGTACATGGACTCCTAGGTCCTCTCCAGCGTATGTACTGTGCCATCATCATTCCTCATTTCATAGTTTTGTCTTTGACCCAGATGCATGACTTTACATTTGTTTGGATGGAATGTCATCTGCATGTCATTTGCACAGCTCTGTAAAATGTTGAGATCTTCCTGAAGTTGAATCAAACACCTGTGGGCAGTGGCATTTTGTGTCATCTGCAAAATGGCTACGTAAGATCCGAATTTACTTGGCAGGCCATTTACAAACTGCGAGAACAATGTCGGTCCCAATATGGAGCCCTGGGGGTTGCCGCTGATAACTGGTGACCATGATGACACTTCTCCATTAACTTGAACCTTTTGTCTTCGATCAGTAAGGAATGATTTTATCCACTGCAGCACTTGTCCAGTTATCTCAAAACTCTCTACTTGTTGGATTAATCGTAGGTGTGGTACAGGGTCGAACGCCTTCTTGTAGTCGAGGTATAGGACGTTAACTGGAATACTATGCATCAAGGCTTCTGATCAAACATTTATAGTCTCAAGTAGGTTGCTGGTTACACTTTTCCCTGCTGTAAATCCGTACTGTTCTTTGCCATTCCTATTGTTGTCTTTTAGATGATTTAAGATTTTAGTTACTATTATACGCTCAAGAATATTGCAAATGACTGGGGCCAGAGATAATCGTAAAACCATTTTTTAAATTAAACTAACAAAAAACCTTTCTCACCGCGTACCCATCCGTCAAACAATATTTTAGATACACTAAACGCAGAATAAATTTAACTACAAAGCAAACAATAATTTATTTTAATACAAAACTATTCATTAGCTATTTTCTAATTCAATGTTTACTTTTACCGTAACTTTCATTATCAAAAAGATGTTACAATATAGATGAAATGTAAGGCATAGAGCCACGGGTGTGTTTTCTTTTTACACATTTAAAAGATTTAAACGTATGTACACGTTTTCACTATAAAATGTAACTATAGGCGTATGTGCGTGTGTCTGTCCATATATGTGTGTAAGTGTGTGTGTGGTTGGTTCCTTCTTTCCCAGACGATATCTGTCAGCCTGGGGACGGAAGAGGTCCAAACACTTGACCTCCAGTTAACCCCAGTTGAGAATACCAGTGTCTGTTAGCCCTCAAGAAAACCTGGGAAGGACCTAGTTGATGAATATTTTAATTAATACAAACTTTTGCGTTAGTATATATAAAGTGTGTGTGTGTGTGTGTGTGTGTGTGTTTGGATTGTAACAGATTAGAGAGACAGGTTCGTTTTTAGCAGTAAGCTCAGACCAACGCAGACCAGCTTCGACAGCGGACCGCCCCTTAAGGGGCTTAGTTGACAAGTAACTGAATTTCGCCCGATCGTTTGATTTCGTATACAAATGGAAACGAAATTAATTTTAGCTGCAAACTGTCTTCACTGTCCTATCTCTGGAGTTATAAGATTACCGGCATATTGAGAAGAGAAGGACAATATAATCCTATTGTTTATTTTAAAAAACAGACTTCGTCTTTTTCCTCTCGAGAATGCATCCTTCACCCATCTTCCCTTTTCAGAGATCCGCTTCTAGGTGCCGTTTCCGGTTCCCGACGATTCGTTTGAAAACACAACGACTTTTCAGGATGCATCTGCACACACGTGCATATTATGCAAGCAGTAACACACCCGCTCCGCAAACAAGTCTGGGATTGAGGCCGCGATTTGTAGGTGCAACAATTATGCATCGAACACAACTCACCCCGGTAATGCATCGCGTTACGCTACAAGGACATCAATATGTGACAGTTTTACATAAAAAATAAGGCAAAAATAATATAAAAACATCTAAATGTTCCTGAAAATAATGTAACAATGTAATAATAGGCATTTTTAATCAAAATATACCTTCCCATGTTAGCAGTATATTTCCATACATAATACAAAAAGGTCACCATTTTTATTTTATTTTTTATTTAGTTGAAAAGGAAGTGCCTTTAAATTAACTCTCGCTTTTGATTGGTTACGACCTACGACTGGATCGTAGAAAATAGAACCAAAATTTAGTCATTTCTGCCATAGCCTATCGCCCATCTGTCCACAAAATCCCATTGGAATTCATTGAGAACTCTTGGAGATATTCTGCGGACAGCTATGAGCGTATACATATATGTATGAAAAGAAAACGGAAACATATCTCTCAATCAAAAAAAGATTTCTTGATCCACCCCAGAATTCAACCAATTCATCCTTACAATATAGCCCACCCTTCCACAAAATTCCATTGGAATTCATTGAATACTTTTGGAGATATCGTGTGGACGGACAGACAGACGGACAGCCAGACGGAAATACAGACGTAAAGACGACGGACATGACCGAATACATATACCTCTCCAACTTGATTGGCAGAGATAAAGAATGAAGAGTAACACAAACACATATACCAATGTCCAACTTCAATTTCTTTTTATTATTGATTTAACGACAGCGGTGTAGAAGATCACAATCACATGTGTATCCTTTCAAAAATCGGTAAAAACGTCTCAAAATAATAATCTATGTTTTAAGTTCATCAGTTGTCGTATTCATCATAACTATCATCATCGGAAACTTCTGCATCACTGTTTATATCTCCTGGCTGATTGTCAGATAATTGAAGCTTATACATATCTGAACACTTCATTCCGTTTGCCAAGCATGTACATCTATGTTGTTTACATGACCTAGTATCCACAGTATCGCAACCAGTGATCGCATGAGCTACCAGGATAGCTTGACATACGTCGGCACCATAGGTTGTGGCGATGTTTTATATGTCAATCCACCTGTTGCGTGTTTTGTTGATTATTTCTGGTACTAAAATGTTCTTGCTGCGTAGACCTCGGGGTTCTCCATGGAAATATTTGACATATTGGCATAATACACAGGGAGATAACAGGACTAATTCCCTTTGTTGTAGGCAAAGAACAAATGAATCAATTCATAGAGAGCAGACGTGCAAATTTCAGTCACCTTCACGTGCAGCTCGCAGTAGCCCAAGTAGGAGTCCTCCAACCATGTCCAAATATGACATTCAAAAAGATGACATGGCGCCGTTGTTGCTCCTTAAATGGTCAAGATATTCCCCAAATAAGGCAGCAGTTGACTGAAATACTTCGTGGATCAAAGTTTCCTCATATGTACCTATCACGGGGTCGTCATGCAGATCTGATGCTTGCTCTAAATAGTTCCTCTTGGTCGGATGAAATTCATTCAACCATTCTGGAAATCCTTGCCAGGCTAGCATTAAGATGGATTCATACACATATATGTGCATTCGGACAGCTCTGTTATATCGACGTCCTTCCATCACACCATTAACTGAACCTTCCACGAGTATGTCAGACTCTATACAGATATCCTTAAGTCCTGCATATTGGAATCTCTTTCCGAGAATCGAAAGCAGATTGCAGATGATGTGAAATGTTCCCATCCTCACAACTGCATCTTTGTACAATTCCTTGTTTTCCCATAAAACTTCCATGACTTCTGCATATAATGCTTGTTCAAATACCAGTACCACAAGTTGAACACGTAAATCAACTATGATGCTTTCACTTCTCTTCAGAATCCCAGCTGCTGTAGCCATTTCAGTTGCTGATGAATTAATGGTAGCTAAACATCCTACTGCGTCACTTGTGATTTCCAGACCTTTACGAACAGTAATATGAAATCCAGTCCAACTACTTACTGACTGATTTGCTTGCTCAACTTGACGTAAAAGCACCCAAAGTTTTCCTGAAAGCTACATTATCTGCTTCACAGTGATCATGTGTACTGGATTTCAGTGAGCCAGGTCCAACTCGTTGGCCACTGTTGTACATCAGTATGTTCGGGTATTCAATGAAAAGACTTCTCTGTTTGGGCCCGACTGAAAAACGCTGCACCTTTTGTTCTGCATGTGGACCAAATACATTGGGTTGTAGTATGATACCATTAGCTCGGTGACCGATACCTCCACCAGTTGCTGTTTCTTCCAGGATGTCTATGTTCTCCCATGCCATAGTTGTAAGTATGGGAAAATATTTTCTGGGATTAACTCATGACCCTCTTCAGCAGCAGCAAGTTTCTTCAGGCAAAGCGCTGTTTCATTCTCTTCAACTTGCCAGTATGAAATTGTATGGCCAAACCTATTTAGAGCTGTCATGAGTTCAACATTTCCCGTTAGTGCCTTTATAGCAGCTGCAAGGAGAATGTGATTGAGTTTGTTTTTTTTTGCTTTACTCAAGTCACGGCATATATCATGTCAAATGACATAAAACTCGTTCATTTGTGTCTTTAGGGTCTTGTTGACCGGTCAATAGGTAGAGAAGACACCTTTTCAGATGTGGTGGGATTTCGATTGACTGTTGATGAAGTCATGTACGGAAACTCTTGCTAGATGATAACAAACATATATTATAAAAATGCATTTTTGTGAATGATCAGAAATAATAATTAAAAACGTAATTAAACTGGAGAAGAATTAGTTCTTGAGTTTTTTCTTCGCTTTGCTCGAAAGAAAAAAATCCCAAATTTCAGTCAAAAGAAACGAAAAACAAATTTTCATTGGCTATACATTTAGATGTAAAACATCTACGTTTCAAATTTGAAACTGCAGACACCTCTGTCGTAACAACCGTAATTTTCAATTTTCAATATATTTTAAGTTAGTTCTAAATCCAGACAATTAATCATTATATTAACTAATTTTCTTCGAATCAATTTTCGGAGGCCTACTTTATTTTTGAAAGATTTCTTAAACATTCTTGACGAAACAGTTTAATTTCTTTGTTGAGGAGAGGAGAGAAGAGAGACACATCGTTCGAAGAAGTAATTTGTTGACAACATGTAAAATTAAACATCTAAAAACCCTGCTTTACAAATAAGCTTAATGAATCTATGCTTATATAACTTATAGGAATTATAAAAGTATTCTTTTCGGCAGAAAACCGACACCTGATGAAGAAAAAACTGGCATATAAAGGTTTCGTTCGAAGAAACGACCGAGAACCTAAAAGTAAACAAATGACTTCGAAACATTGCGATATTCTACTTAATAATTAATAAAGATTTGTTTTTTGTTTCTTTTGACTGAAATTTGGGCTTTTTTCTTCCAAGAAAAATCTCAAGAACTAATTTCTTTCAAGATTAATTACGTTTTTAAAATAGGGTGCCGATGCCTGTTTGATTATTTCTCTGATCATTCCCAAAAAATAATTTTAATAATAATGTTGTTATTTAAAATGTAAAATAAAATTATTTTTCAGAAATCTCACTGTTTCTTTCGTTTTTTAACATCTAAATGGGACCAAACAAAAGTATTCGACGAAAAGGCAGTCGGTTAAAAGTCAAGTCGGCCAAAGTGATGTTCGTCAAACAGGTTGTCTCCGAATCGTCCGCAGCGCGAAACTGCTGTCGGCTGACTGTGTGTCGGTGACATGTCGTTCGACGAAACGACCGGACATAATCATGACAAGCACTATCTTTGTATTCGGAGGCACTGGTTTGCGGATGTAATCTCTGTAACAGCTTCTGTGATAATGTGCCTCTGCCGCTACTATTTCACGAGCTAGCACACGCAATTTTATAATCTTTCTTTTGTGTTGCTATAGTTCTCAATGATGTGTCCACACGAAGATCAATACATTGCACCAGTGGTTCTCTTGTATTTTTCATGTGCTTGTATTTCTCTTTCTCACAGAAGATGCATCGCTTTTCTCAAACTCTTGATGTTGATGAAGGCACTGGTCTGTTGAGTTGGTTATTTGGCTGTACTGGAATATTGCATTCTGAAGATGAAGCACTACTCCATTTTTGTATGGTCTCTAGACCCCTCTTTAGCGTGAACCTTGACCGACGTTGTTGATGATAGTATACAGTGGGATACTGGCCAGGTGGAATATCTTTAACTACGCCAGTAACAGGTTTATAGTTCCTAATTTATGCAGCATGCAGTAAAGTATGTTAAGACGAATAGTCTCTCAGTCAAACTAGGTTTTCTTCGGGATCTTCATCTGTTACATGAATGATACCTGATGGGTTTGGGCGAGATATTCTACTTGGAAGCATGTTTCCTTGTAAAAAAAGATGTCCACTGTCTGTGTGGTGTGAAAGTGGTGAGAATAAAATTTCTGGTGGAAAACAGAATCGCGCGTTAAAAGAAATGTGGCTAGTGATGGGTCAAACGAGCGTAGTAAGATTAGCTGACTACTAAAGGCGTCTTGCTGAGTGTCGCTAAGTGGGTGTCCAGCAAAATGGCGTCATGGTGACTGCTTCGTGTTGAGGTCAACTTCATGTTTTATATAATCAACACGCGGAACTAGTTGTAGACAGTCCCAATTAGGTTGCGCAGAAATGGCCACTAGCTTCTATAATCCGTGTTTGTTTTCAATCTTTTAGTGTGAGCTTATTTTAGCATCTAACTTGCTGTAACTTTCTGAGAATGAGTGCCTGCGTTTGCTCTACATACTGTGTTTATCTCGTGTTTGAAAACGTAATGTAAATTACACAAAATCCCATTTTAGTTATTACGGAACAGTGAAAAAGACTTTACAAGAATCAAACTAAGACTAATTCTAACCGCTACAGAACACTGCACAGAACATAATAGTTTAAATTGCTCAAAATCCTGTTATCTGATTCACTGAACATAAAAATGTGGGTATAGACACCAAAATCATCACCATTGATGAATTAGTTTTCGAGATATTGCCATAATGTTCGGCTCATCCACTATTTGTATTTCATTGCAGAGTGAACTGCAAGTAGCCGTTCTATACTAAACTGCACAGTCATTCGGCATCATCACACACACCATAGCACCTGACATCACAAACAACCACATCACGTCACGTCACCTCACCTTAAGGATCAGAGGCGTAACTAGAGATATGGGGTGGGGGCTTGGCTTCTTTAGGGCCCCTCGAAATTTTAGTGAGATTTGTCAGTAGGAATGCAGTAGGTGAACTACTATTTATGAAGGTTATTGGGGAGCCTCCGTATTGGGGGCCCAGGGGGCGTTTTCAAATACCGGCCTCCCCATCAGCTACGCCTCTGTTAAGGATAGAGCAGTCACTCACCGCCCAAAACTTAAGAATTTTGTTCGTGCTAATAGACTTCCTGGCCCGGATCCCAGAAAAGTGCCCATCAGGAAAAGTGCCCATCGGCAAAGTGCCCATCAGCAAATTTTCCCGGAAACTATATGATGGGAAAATTATGTTTTGAGGGGCACCTTTCCTCCCTTGATAAATTCGTGATGGGCAAATTTCCTGATGGGCACTTTTCCGATGGGCACATTTCCGGATACTTCCTGGCACACATCCCAACTTAGCCTCATGCAAACTGCAACCTATGGCAATTGTATGTGATGATTAACTGTATTCTGCAGCCGTAGTAGTAGGAACACCCTACAGCAGCATTCAGTCCTTCTTCACTTGAATCCACTGCATCTTCTCCCCAGCGAGCGTCTTTAGCTCCCTCAGTTTTTTGCCACATCTTAACTTTCCCTGTCCTGTGTCTTTGAGGTCTGCTCGCAGCCTACCAAGCAAGTCTGTGCAGTAACGGCCTTTACGAGCTTTGTAGTTGTTGGATCCTACTATAGCAAATTCTAGGGATCTTTGTGCAGGTGTTCGTAGTACATGACCAAACATGGACCACTGTAGTTGGGCCACTTTTGTTGAGAGTGGAATGGTGGTACATCTTGTACAGAGCCTTGTTGGAGATTAGGCTGTTTGGCCATCGATGTCCTGCAATTATTCGCTGATGTTTGAGGTAGCAGGCATCAGGTTTATCTATAGCTGCCTTTGGGGCCGGCCAGCTGTTGCAATTGTATATCATTAAAGACACACATGTTGTATTATACAGGCGCAGTTTCTTTGTCAGAGGAATCCTAGGTCCACGGATCCATATATTCAAGAAAGACCGGAAAGCAATGTTCCCCATTACACAACGTGCTGCCATGTCAAAGGAGCTGCAGAGCATTGATCCAAGAATCTTGCTCTTCCCCCAGTCTCCCCTAAGGGATGTGTCATTTTCACAAATATACATGGGTGAACTCTGTTTTGGCCTCATTCATGAATAGATTCGCATATTTCAGCCTTTTTGTGGTTATAGCGAGCAGTCTTTTCAGTGCCTTCTTGTCCTCATCTATGAAGTTCACATCATCTGCATATTCCAATCTCTAGTGGCATGCCTAGTGATAAGACAAGAGGGTGCAATTGTACTTAGCGGTAAATAAATCAATTTGTTATTCTTAATTATAATACCGTCTTCATTTTCTTGTTTTTCTTTCTTTACTTACCTGCAATAATAGTACCTACGTGATGACTACCAACTCGATACCACAAGGACAAACACAGCTAACTCAATCATCATCATGGCTTGGCTTCATTGTGTCAATGACAATTGTACAGTCTGTCACGATTACTACCATTAGAGTAAACAGTAGTCAACACCCAACAAATCGCTAACTCACGACGTGAACACCAGCCGAGCAATATATTTTCAGATTTGTAGGTCATTGAATATATTAGTTTTTACATATTAACAGAACCATTAAAGGATTCATGGTAGTTAAAGTGTCTGAAGTTCTGAGATAAGGTACTGTTATTATTCCATGATTTACTTTGGATTAACATCCTCAACTTTGTTTCTTCCATTGCAATGTTCTGGCTGGTGTGGAAGACCCAACTGTGCACTGTGATCAAAACAAGAAAGATAAGGATGTGTTACGCAGTCATCGTTGGTGTTTGGTTATTCCGGTGCAGCTTCAAAAAGGAGAAGTGCTAATGAAACGAACATGCACACATGTTAAACGAAAAACACCCACGTTGCGAAAACAGTGACTGGGGATATAACAGACAATGGAGAAACATGCTGTGTTGAAAAAGAAAATATAAAAGTCTCGCTTTTATTTCCTTTAGAGGCAACCCTTTTGTTCACAAAGCGCGAGACGATGCACTGGAGCAAAACAACAAATGCAAGATGCAAAATGCGTGCATAACTAGCTTAGTCCATCCCGGGTGAATCTCTCTGCTACATTTTGCAGCTATGTCCGAACTTCCTCTCCCTCTCCGCTCCTGCTGATCCCCTACGGTCTCTACAGCCCGCCCTAGCTGGCCCATCTAAAATATATAGATTTTTGATTTTTCTCCTGTCAAGGCCAATTATGACTAAATTTATCATTTGAGCCAATTAACATTCCAACATGCTCGCGTTATCGGAGACTTCAAGACGCCAACCCCAGCTGAGAGCCATTTGAGAATTCAGGATTATCCGAGAAGCCACCCACGCCGATCTCGTTAAATATGCTAGTCTGAATAATTCTTTGACAGTAGAATAAACTTGTTTTGGAGGAGTGAAGGAACACTGATAGCATTATACTCATTATAGGTAAAATAAGTGTATGCACTAATATAGAAAGATTTTAGATCTCTTTCATTTGATTTATTAGAGTGGATCAATAAGTCCATAGCCTGACACAGTTATTAGATGGGATTTTCAATGTATAATAATAACTATTTATTGTGTGAAATAAATGTTTTTTTCATTATTAGGCTACATACATCGTGTGTAGCTCGCATTGTTGTTGATTGTATTTTGGGGGCCTTATGTTAGTGTGAGTGGGGAGTGAGTGTGTATGAGTTAGTGTACTGTGTCGGGGAGGTGTATTTTATGGATTTATCGGTTTTGATCGGTCTGCAATGTCCATGTCGAGACATTAGTGAGAGTGTTATCAGCCAGTTTCCTGTATTTTTTGTCTCCCGCTGTCAAGTGATTAAAGCCATATGTGAGTGTGTGTGTGTGTCTGCGCGTGGGTGCGAGAGTGTGCGTGCATATATGTATGTGTGGGCATGTGTTTTGTGTGTGTGTACGTGTGTGTATATGGATTGGGTGTGCGTGTGGGGTATGTGAGGGTGAGTATGTGTTCAGTGTGTGTGCGTATGGGTGTGTGCAAGTGTAAGTGTGTGTGTAGTAAGCGAATGGGTGTGTGTGGAGTTAATATGTTAATCCTATCCGGTGTTAGTTCACGCATACGCTGAATTTGTAAGTAGCAC
>VCCN01006590.1:6870099-6886142 GCA_006491835.1 Architeuthis dux
TTTGCTCAAAGATTAATTTTAAAAGATTTCTTTTCAAAAAACGGAATTCGAATATTTAAATTTCTTTATTCTCCATGATTACTTCTAAAATGTTGTTATAACAAAAAAACTGAGTTTTAATAATCGAGGAATGTAAAGTTAAAAATGTTTTGATTACCTATTTAGTTGTGACTTTTCTACCTATTGCGGGGTTATTGTCCGGTGGTGTTATTGTCCGGTGGGGGTTATTGTCCGGTGGGGGTTATTGTCCGTATCCCGCAAAACCTCTACAGAAGTCTGGGCAGTGAAAATACCAAAATACAATGGCGGAAAATAAAATTGCAACACCCGGTTATAAACAACAAAAACGGTCAATATTTAATTAAAATATGACCCATTTATAGCAATACCATTTTTTCTAAGGATCCTCAAATGATAATATGCCATCTCTAGAAAATTCTTTAGGTTTAGTGGTCACAATTTCAGTAAAAGCACGAATTATGACTTCCCAATTATTGAATCTTTAATTAGGGATATGAAGTTCAAAATGCTTGAAAAGATGATAACCTGTAGGAGAAATGTCAGGTGAATAGGAAGGATGCAGCAATATGCAGATTCTTTAAGCTTAGACACATTCAGCTGAGAGGTGGGGTGGGGTGTCTATCACTGTCATAGAACCATTTTTTCAGTTCATATGAGACTCATTTCCCCAACGTTTTAACCTTTTCTATTGCTTTGAGATGACGTGATATGGTCGCTGTTGAAGTCTTAGAGTCTCCAGAAAGTTCTCGAACCATTGTTAGTGGGTCAGTGGCCACTGCTGTTAATATTTCTCAATCATAAAGAACAGATTTGAGCCTCCCTCGAGGTTTATCATTCGTATCCATATTTCCAAGCCAAAATACTGAACCAACGCTGAAAAGTTCGTACTGTCGTAGTGTTCATTCCAAATGCTTTGTTGACATTATCAGCAACTTGAGTATCATTATGTCCTAATTTAAAATCGTATTTGAAAATTAGTCTAACTTCTTGGGTAGACACCATTGCTGTTAAGTGCTCTAAAGCCTTCATTAAAAACTATTTATATCTATATTTACATCAAATCTGTGAAAGAAATGCAATTACCTTAGTAAATCTTTCACTTTTAGCATTATTCTCTTCTGATGTAAAAAACAATGACATTGCTCTTAGTCAAAACTAGTAGTTCGATGTATTTAAAAAGATATGTCTTTTTAAAAAGAATTTACAGATGTTATGCATTTTACATGTATGAGGCCTGGTAAACAAAAACTAAATTATCTCCCTTGCATTAGAAATGGCGATAAACCTATCTCAAAGACTGTAGTAATATGTACATATACACATGTACATATGTACGTGGGTGTGTGTCAATGTTACACTACGTAGATGCGCATGTACGCGTATGTGTGTGATACGGTGTGTGTTTATGTTACACTGCGAATCTATATGTGTATGTGGACGAATGTCTAGATTTGTTCTCACTAACGAAAGCGAAGAAAAGACATTAAAAAGCCATTAAGGATTTAGGTCAAGTTGGTTATCTGACCTTTTTAGCCCTGGGGAACCGATAACGGTGATAGCTAACTAAAGCCCTAGACATAGTGGCGCTAGCCTAACTTCTTGCGACCATCCGAAACAGATGGAATTAATTGAAAATCGATACTGTGAGAGGGATGCGACGAGTTCATCCCCACCAATTCATTGCCGTATACCTGCACAACGTACGGCCAGCGGGATGCATGTGGCCCTCAAGAGCTCTTGGTGCGGCCCGTGAGAGCTTTTCAAAATAGCAACGCCTTCGTGCACTTCAAATTAAATTCAGAGACTGGTCGCGTTTTTGCGCCTAATTAACTCCTTTAACGCTAAAAAAAGACGGAAAACAAAGAATTTGAATATTTAGAGTTGATGTTTATTTGCCTCACCACCGGCGCAAATTCTGTTTTAAGAATGACGCAAAGATACTGACCTCAACGGGTCATGAGTAGTAGCACTTATCGTCACCCTATCTCACTTTTTCCCTCTTCACCGTAGCGACAACATCGTGGAGGGATTTTTTCGAACCCTCGCTCTGCGACGAAGACAGAAATACTTTCTTTCAGCCGACCACATTACCATAAAAAGCCAAGAACTTTCGTCAGTTATTTTTAATCTGTTCCAAAATTAATACTCTTGCATTGCACTCACCTTACTTACAGGAAGAAACTTCCGTGTCATTTGACACACTTGAATATTTTTCCACGTGTGGACATTTCTCCTGTCTTTTCTTTGGTCATAGACCACGACTTTATTTATTAATGGTAGTGTACTGTGCGCAGTAACGTAGCTAGTGGGGCGGTGGTTGCCAGATTGAAATTTCAATTTAAAGCCAAACGGTACTAGAAAAAAGCCAAACGATTTTTTAGGCCCCTTCTAACAATAAGTGCATTGGTTCCCCACGTGGGGGCCGCGGACCCTGTCGATCCACAAAAGTATTACTCGGGACTATCTGTCGCCTACTATTCAGCGAGTTTATAGAAATCTTGGGAGAAAACGTAAGAATCAAAGTCATCGAGCGAGTAAAACATATATTCGACAAGACTCCTGATATTTCTTATAAGGATCAAACGAGCCAAGTTTTATGCTACGTTATGATCGATGGAAATAGAGTGAAGGTTGTGGAATCATTTGTTGATTTGTTGAAACAAAAGGTAAAACCGCCGAGAATATTTCAACTATGATTTTGGATAAATTAGAAAATAGCGGAATTGATGTTCAAAATTATGGAGGACAAGAATATGATACTGTTGCTGTGATGGCTGGCCAATATATTGGTGTTCAGAAGCGTATCAAGGAAATTATTCGAAAAGCAGAATGTGTCGCTTGTACAAATCACACGCTGAATTGTGGGGTGGGTGTGTACATGCAGCTTCTGTTGCTGTGAATTCTCCTTCTTTTTTTTTAACTGAGGAGCATTTGTTCACGTTTTTTTTCTTCATCGACACATCGTTTGGATGTTCTCACTTCAGTCACTGGTCAAAGTGTCAAGCTCGTAATTGAAACTCGGTGGGGTGCAAGGGGAGAAGCTGTGAGTGTTGTAAAAAAACATTTCTCAAAAATCTTAAGTGCTTTGGAACAGTTAACTGGCGAAGAAGAAAATACAGTTACCAGGTCAGATGCTGGCGTGCTACTTGGTGCGTTGCAATCGTTTTCCTTTCTGTGTTTTCTCGGCCAATGGGGATCCGTTCTGCTAGAAGTTAACGACACACAGGCTTACCTCCAAACCAAAGGATTGAACATACAGCAATGTGATATAAAACCCAGGGCTTTAAAAGCATGTCTAGTTGAAAACAGACGAGCTAGTGAATAAGGCTGTTACCTATGTCAAAGGAATTTGTGATGATCTAGGAATAGTCATGGAGCGTCAGCATCGATGTAAAAAGAAAAAAAACAAATGTTTGGCGAAGGATCATGAGATGCTGAATTGCCATACGAAACTGAGTCGAGGAGAGAAATGTTTTCTTCACTGGATCGAGTGATCCGAGAAATAACCTTGAGATTTCAACAGCTTCATGAACTTGCTGAGAAATATGCCTTCCTTAGCCCGTTGAATCTTTTGGATGATAAACTTGACATTGATAAGGAAGTGTTTCTCGTTGAGAGAAAAAGACTTCAGCGTTGTATTGCTGTTGCTGCTAGTCAAGACGAAACAGAGACGTGGAATGTCGGCCCACTTGAACTTTTGCAGTTTATTCAAAAGTATAATCTTGGGAACAAGGTTACATATATTGTAATACTGTTGCGGGTTTTTCTCACAATTGCTGTTAGGGTTGCTACCCGTGAGAAGAGTTTTTTCTAAATTAAAACTGATAAAGAATTACCTAATATCTACCATGAGCACCTTAGGCCAGTCAAAATTCGCAAAAATACGGTTCAACCTTGAAGTTTAACATGTAAAGCTAAATATAACACCGCTAGAAGCGCAATTTTATGTAGATTAACAAAAGCCCACGGCAATCTACTTTGGGGGAAAAATTTGTATGGGTCGATATGTAGAGAGCACTTTTTGTTGAAAAAGTTTTAAAGTTAGTACAGCAGATTAGCTGAGATTTCAAGCAGAATTTTTCAAAATGTGAAAAAAGTGTGAAAACTTGCATACCGGTAGATTATTAAATACTCTTTCATATAAAAACAGGATACACACGATCTTACCAAAACTTCAGCTGCCATCTTTATTTTAAAATGGCCATCATAAAAAAAAAATTCGCAATATAAAACTGTATATTAGTTAATCTACTAGATTAGTTAAAATTTCAACCAATATTATTCGAAATGTAAAAAAATTGCGATTTTTTAATGCCCTTTCATATAAAACAGGATACACACAATCTGACCAAAACTGCGGTTGTCATCTTCATTTCAAAATGACTGCGATAAAAAAACAAAATTCGCATTATATTACTGCAGATTATTTGAAATTTCAACCACAGTTGTTGAAAATATGAAAAAAAACTGTGAAAACTTGCATACTGGTAGATTTTTCAATGCCCTTTTATATAAAAAGAACAGGCCACAGGTGATCTATTTTTTTATGGCAGCCATTTTGAAATTTGAAGGTGGATTCACCAGTGTATTGTGATTTTTAGAATAAGTAATAATTTAATTTAAAAAAAAAAATTATAGTAATAGCCATTTTTCGGCTAGAATGCGTTTTTATAATCCGTGTACTAATTACACTGTATTTTCAAATCTTTTTAAAAGGGGTTCTATCAGTTTCTCTTTCTCTCAACATTTTAGTCAAACGCGTGGACATTTTATTTTTGTTTTATTTTTAGTTTTTAGTTATCGCTTATTTATTTGATAAAATGTCAACAAAGTATTCAAATGGTTCTTCGGACGATTGAACTCCTTCTTGTTGTTTGTGTTGTTAACACGACGTTCCGGCCGATCCATTCTTCGGCCTTCTTCAGGTGTAAAATCCGAGTGTGATGGGTTAAACAGAAGTTATGTTTAAAAGGGTGTTTCTGTGTCTTTGTCTTGTCGGGTTTAGGTCTGTTGAGAAGTGGAAGCCACATCGGGTTGAAATCCGCACTTGTCTGGCTAATCCCAGCGCTATAAGGGTTAGCCCCTTTAAACATGACTTCTGTTTAAACCCATCACACTCGGATGTTACACCCGAAGAAGGCCGAAGAATGGATCGGCCGAAACGTCGTGTTTACAACACAAACAACAAGAAGGAGTTCAATCGTCCGAAGAATCATTTGAATATTAATGACCCTTCTCAAAACTATAGAAAATATCGTCAACAAAGTAATTTTAATTTAATAAATAAAATGAAATACTTTAATATAGGTATGAACATGGTGGACGAAAATTAAAAATCTGGCAAAAATCAACATATTATTCGATTTTAACAAAATGTTCGATACTTATTTATTAAAGGACGAATTTTAAAAAAATAATAATTTTCCATTCCAAATTTCGGAGAAGAAGAATTTCTTTTGATTCTTACACATTTCGAGATACTAATTATGCTTACCCTTTTTAGAATAATATTCAGCGAAATCTGGAACGGAACTTTTACTTTGGGATTAAAAAAAAAGGAAAATTAAGTAAAATATTTTTTTTCAGCAAATGTTTAGTTTTATTCGATTAATTATAATTCAGGCGTTTGATCTGTGAAAAAAAAAATTCTTTTTCACTCAATATTCTTTTTAAAAGATTTTTCTTCATTTTTTTTCGATTAATGCGCTATTTTAGAAATTGTTTAAAATGTATATTTGTTATTCTTTTTATAGATTTGTCAGAGTGAAAATATTATAGCAAAATGATGAAGAAAAGCTTATCGCCTGTATTTTTAATATATTTTCTGTTCTGTTCGTATAAATTGACCACTATGGGAGGCTTTAAGCATTGTAGCTATTTTCATTTTTCGCGGTTTAGCATTTGATTGATACAGACGACAACTTAGATCGCGCGATTTTCTGTGGTGAAATCTATTCTTAAATCTTGTATATTTTTTCTTCGCCGGTAATTTTTTGTGCTTTTAATCCATATTAGCCTAACAATCTTCCTGGGATTTTAAACATTTTTCATAAACAAATATATTTCTATGTTTTACGAGGTTCTATTTACAATCTAACTATAATAATGGTAAACGGGGCCGTTACTTTCTGTCCGTTGTATAGAAGTGAGGCTTCGAAGTATTCGGTTACTTCCCTTGTGAGGCTTCTTTGATATTTTACTGACTATCTTCTTGTGCTTTCATCACGGTTTTTTGGGGGAGGGGGGCTGCCCAAGAGTTAGGGTAGGGTTGCTAGTAGTCTACTCGATCCTCGGTAAAAGCAGACGACACAAATTCTATTTTCTTGAAGTTTTGGAAGGGAAAAGGAAAGATCCTTATCCCTTATAATTCAGAAGACTACAGATAGTTCTATTTTCCAACAATTGACTTGTATAGAAAGTTTTAAAAGGTAAGTTGGTATCTATCAAATAAAGAAAGTACAGAGTATGTCAGGGTAGATGAATCGAAATAAATACATTCCCTAAAAAAAAAGGATTATGTCCCCTTCCGTCGGCCATAGTTTTGAAATATAAACAGAAACTGGTTTGATTATTGACGGCCGATAAAAATATCAATCAATTCCATTGAAAGTTGCCAATAGATACTTTTAGAAATTCCCTTTTCACTTTTTAAAAAGTAAAATGTATGACATTTTTAGCGCAGTTTAGTTGACCGATGATAGAATTATCTGGATTTGAAAATAACTTTTTTTCTGGTAGATTTTTAACTACGAATATTTAGAAATAGGTATTTATGCGCACTTTGGACACCCCATTTTAAAACGTAAATTAAAATTTAAAAACTGTTGTTTGTAACTTTTTTCTTGTCTTTGTTAGAAAGGATAAAGTCCAAATATGTGTCCGGAAAAAAGAAAAAAAAACTTCAACGTAGAATTGTACTCTTAAAAGTCAATTTAAAGTTTTAAACTATAATTTCCGCCATTTTGTTGACCTTTTTGGAAATTTAAAAAAAATTCGAAGTCTGTAATTTAAAAAAGTTAAGAAAATCAAAAATTCTTCCGATGTTTTAAATTTCTTTTAGATATACTTAGTTTCATCATTACTGAACAATCCTTAACCGAATAATTACGATTTTCCATTTAAAAACTACATAAAAATCTCTTTTTTTCACGTGGAGGGGGGGGGGTCAAATATCTGGCAACACCTACTTACCGCCATAGATAAGAATTGTCAACACACGCACATGCGCTAATTACTTATTAGGGAAGTCGGTATTTGTCAATAAGCAGATGGCTGACTGTGAGATTATTACAGTAGTTGTGTCCTCTTTGACATAATAATTATAGAAAATTTACGTTTATGTCCATCCGTAGAAAAATATCGGCCAATTAAATCACAACAAAAACATTAATAAAAAATAATCTTCCATGGTTTCAGTTTCATTTTTTTTTTACATATCTTTACTTACCCTTTCAGTACATCACGTGGGAACAGAATTGAACCGATAGCAACAGAAACAGAGAAAAATTGAATTTTCAAAAATCATTTAAAAACAGTAAAAATTAAAAAATTCTCTCTAAAAAAGATTATTTCTCTTTTTACGGAAAGATTTACGCGATAAATCATATTTTACCAAATGAATGAAAAATATTGGCAATTAGAGCAGTATTTTTTTTTCGCAGTTTTTAAAAATACATTTTTTAAGGAAATACAGAAATTAGCTTTTTCAAAAACAGAAGCAGAATTTATATGTTCATGGTCTTGACTTAATAATGTAAAAAGATCGGACTGATCGATTGAAAATAAATCAATGAAATTAAGGGAGTGTTTTTAATCGCAATGAAAACATATTTTTTCCCGAAATTTGGAGTACAAACTGATTTTTTAAAAATTCATCCTTTATTCGATAAGTATTGAAAGTTTTATTAAAATCCGATCAGTAGTTGATGTGTAGTAAATTTTTTAAATCTAGGTGGTTTTTTGCTTGTTAAAAGGGGGAGAAAATTTACTCGTAATTACGACGGAACAGAATTTGTTTATATTTGCACGGATATTTACACTATTTTGATTCAAGAATAGCTCCCGTTTTATAAGGTGTACACACATAATTTGTATCTCATATATTTCGCCAAAATTTTATATGATTTTAACGTTTATTTTATCAAGGTGTCAATTTTCCGTAAGTGGGTCACGAACTCCGCAGAAATACCTATTAAAAACCTTTCTGTCATCGATAATGCCGTGATTATTGATTTTTTCGCTGAATGTAGAAAACATCGAATTTTTAACAGTAAAAATGTACGTTATAATTAATGAAAATATTTTTTTTTTGTTCAGAAAAACAATTGGGGCTATTTTATTTCTAGCAAAACATTAAAGGAATCGAGAACGGAATTTTATAAATTTTGATTAGGTTTTTAAAATCAGGTATCGATTTTCTGGTGAAAATCTTTTGTCCATTTTTGTTCATACCTACTTTAATACTTCTAAAACTCACAGAGTTTTTCTTATCTAATTCTGTAGTTATAAATTATTATTTTTAACAAATCGTTATCGACGTTCTTGTGAAAGTCCCAAAATTATAGATAATTTCTTTCCTTAACTCATTATTTCATTATTTTATTTTAGATTAAAAAACTTTAATGAAAAGATAAACATTAATCAGTAAAACATTAAACCTTAAATGAGATAAAATATTCATACTTGAATATTTAAATCGGAACATAAAAATTGGTTTTACTTGTGCGAACAATATATAAAGATTGTACATTACAGCCGATCCAGTTTTGTTTTTCAATTTTATGAATCATTTTGGTGATTATGTTAAATTATGTGAACGTTGAAGAGTTTCTCCATCGATTTATGAATGCCCCTCTTGCTGTTCATTTAAATGTTAGTGCAAGTTAGAGTCAACAATATTTTTATTTCGTGTTTTTTCTTAAAATTATGAAATTTCTAAATTTGATCAAAGCCAAAGAAAAAAATGTAACTTAGCTTCCTAATAAAATTAATAAAGGAAAAAGTGGAAAACAGTTCATAATTTTATTTATTTATTCATTAAACGGAAGTGAATAATTTTGCATTTAAATAAAATATCGCATCAGGTAATCTTATCACTTTCATTAATAGGGTTCTACTGGTCACAAGAAGAATGGTGATCTGAATTGTCCTAAAATATAACTTATTTGATTATAAAAGTATTACTTATTTTATTACTATAAAAATTACAATAAAACCTTTATTCATTCATATTTACAACAAAAATACTTAATTAAATTACTTAATTAATACAAATTCAGTTAAAATATTCGTAGTACAGAGTTGGCATTCTCGACTGATGCCTTTTGAGCGTTCAACATTATAACTTCCAGTCGTCCGTACTACACTGCTTGCATTTTGACTGATGCTTTTTGGAAAAAGGCTGGACTGAACAACAATCAAGTGATACAATAGCTGAATCTTTGCCAAAAAAACATTCATAACGTCATGAAACCTTTTACTGAGACTGGCACAGCCTTAAGCAAGCCAATCTTCGGAGGAGCATGAGGAAAACTACGAAAGAGCTGAGAATGTCGGATAAGTCAATGTGAAGGATTGTGAAAGATGATTTAAGACTGCAGGCATATAAAATGCAACGTCAGCACTTGATTTCAGCAGCCTAAAAACAAAAGCGACTCGACAGAGGGAAGAGAATGTTGGAGGAAATGGAGAGGGCTGCTGACAAAGTTTTCCCAAACCTTTCCAATTCCTAAAATGATAGGATTAATGCAGCTGAAGTTGGTGACCTTTCTGAAGGCAGCAGAGCCCATTTTCGTAGCCAGAAGCCTACTGGGGGGTAATGATGTGGGCTGCAGTTGCATCAGATGGGACAAAGTCTCCTTTGTTCTTCATTGAAGAGGGTGAATAGCCAAGATTATCTTCAAATTCTTAAAGAAATAGTGTTACCTTGGGTCAATGAAGCCTTTGGAGGGTGTTACGTACGTAAGATGGTGCATCAGCTCACAAATCAAATATCACCCATGCGTTGTGCAAAGAGAATTTCAGAAGATTCTGGGACAAAAACATCCGGCCTCCTTTAAATTCCATTTCGCCATCTGGTCCGTTTTGGAGAGTGGTCTTTCAAAGATCTTGTCAAATCCTGGTCCAATTTAGACGAAGAAACGGTGCGGCCTTCGTGCTAAGCAGTTACCCCTCATCTAAAGGCCATAATCAACGCAAAATGCGGTCATATCGAAAAATAACTGCTTGTATGAACTCAGTCTAAAAAAACAGTGGACTATAATGCTTTGTACTATACGCGTGCATCTATACAATTTTGAATAAATTATAAAAACTGATGGGTAAATCTTTATGGGGCACACAGTAAGCATCCCATTCTTGCTAAATTGGATTCACATGATAAGAGCATTAATGCGGCCAGTTTGGCAACTGTTGCAACTGGTTGGAGATCCGTTTTCTATGGATCCAGAAGAAATGCCGTTTAAAAACCGGAGCTCAGAGAAAGGAGGCTGCAAAACTTCTACAGAAGTCTTGGCAGAGAAAATACAATGACGGAAAATAAAATTGCAACACCCTGAAAGAGGACGCCGATTTTGACTTGGGTACAGTATGTGCATGCTAGGGGGTCGTAGATATTCTGATAACATTGTGACGTAGTAACACTCATACCAGTGTCTGGGCTTTAGACGGTGACGCATGCTGCGATAATGTTCAGTGTGGTAAAAGGGTCCAGTGCAAGCAGGTGGCATGCCACGGAGACGCACACGTGCTCCTTTTGTCCAATTAGAGTCGTTTGAGAGTTGTTGGATTGTGAGGCTGGTTGGTCATTTCGGAGAATGGCTGCACATGTTGGATGTGACGCGTCGGTGATGCTTCGATGTTGACAACAGTGGTCTGTAATAGAAGAGAGATAACTCTGGTTTTCTCCACCGGAGTTATGCCCCATTGATTGAAGGCACGAAGAAATGTAATGGAGGAAAAAATCTCGTTTGGATGAGATTTAAAAATTGGCGCACGGAAGACAAAGAAAAGATATATGAAAATCTCGTTTCCTCGAGATTTGAAATTGGCGCGGAGGAGTAAGGAAAACGAGGAAGACAGCAGTGGGAGTTCCGGTGGTGGAGGGAACATAGACGAAAGCCTGCTACTCGCAGCTCAGCGAACGAAGGCATTGAGAAAAATGGTTAGTGCTTTGGCTTGCCTATTGGTAGACTCACTTCGGTCCTACGGATGATCGAGTTTTCTCCGAGGAAATATAGGCTCTTTTTCTTTTCTCTTTTTGCCTTTCTAAAGGACTGTTAACCAAACCAATCTTTTTGAACATTTGAAATCCACTTTTGACTTTCCGCAACCGGACTTTTTTCTCTCTCCAGAATCTTCTTGTTTTGATATATAAACCACAATTTATTGCTTCACCAAAAAAAACCCCAGAAGTTGTGTTGTTTTTTTCTTCGATTGTTTTTCTATGCTGTGTTTTCCAATCTGCAGTTTTTTGTACATACACCATTATTTTTCCCCACGGTTAATTCCTCATTCCCATCTCGGGTTTTTATTGTTTGACTTGATTACCACGACAGGTGTGTGTGTGTGATAAAACATTCGCGCCGTGACATGGTCAAATGAACATTCCCACATCCGTCGACCAGGTACTAGACGGTCATGTAGTACATACGCTCGCCAAGATCAACGCTTTGTAAGGGCAGCAGTGGCAGACCACACAGCGTCCACAGCACAGATCAGAGCAAATGTGGCATCAGGAGTATCAACACAGACCTTGAAAATCGTTCACTTGCAGCAGGACTACGGGTACGCGTACCTCTAGCTAGACTCCCACTTACGCCACAACACCGTGCACGGTTCTGTCTTCATGCAAACGATGGTCGTTTGCGTGTGCGACGTAGACATGGGGAATGACATCTTCCAGTGTATTTGCTCCCGACACACAGTTCCAACCCCTGGCATAATGGTGTGGAGTGCCATAAGTTACAACACTTGCTCGCCTTTGGTGTTTGTGGATGGAACGTTGACCAGCGCCAGGTACGTCCAGAACATTGTTCAACCCGTTCTGCTGCCATTCTTGCAACAGTAAGGCGATGTGCTGTTCCAGCAGGATAATGTCCGCTCAACATGCTCTGCAAGACGTTCGACAACTTCCCTGGCTGGCACGATCGCCAGAACTGTCCCCGATTGAACATGTATTGGACATGACATGACGACGCCTGACTCGGTCATTTAGCACACCTACAACTCTTGCTGAATTACGTCATCAGGTGCAAGAACGTGGAATAATGTATCACAGGATGGTATTCGCCATCTGTACGATCGTATGTATTAGAGAGTACAGGACTGTGTTAACGCCCAAGTAGGATATACAGTGTATTAATGTGGGGTCTGAGTACTGTTGATACACTCCTTTTTTGGAAACTGTGCACGAATTGATCTTTATATGTGATCATTTACGGTAATCCAGCTATATTACCTGTACATTTAATCTTGAGTAAATTCAAACACATATTCAGGGTGTTGAAATTTTATTTTCCGCCAGTGCATTATCCAACTTGCAATGAAAATGTTCATTATTTTTAATAGCACCTACATATGTTAACAAACCTTCTCTGCCATGAACATGAATAAGAGCAGGCAACGCTCTTCTTTAACATTTGGAAGATATTTTGAAAGTATCGAATTCACACATGTCTCCGTAAACTCGTAGCCGAAAAGAGATGTGACATTTCTCACTGAATTTGAAGGTGACACAATTTAAAAAAATAAAAGTTATGGTAAATAAATAATTGCTTTTTGTTCATAACTTTTACTTATCTTTGCTCTTTTACTCTTTTTGTATCACAATACAGTAAACTTGTGCTACTGAACTGGCACTTTTCATAACGTAGCTATGAACAAAAGATTTTCGCTGGAAATCGATACCTGAGAAATAAAAACTGTATAAAAGATAATTTTATCGTTATAATCTTTATGCGATTAGTAAGAAGAAAGATTGGAGAATAATCTAATATAAACATTCTTTGAATAAGCTATATAACCGTTAGATATTTTTTTAATTAAAAAAAAAGTTTTTAGAAGTTGTTTATCTGTAAACAGAAAAAAATCGTATTTTTTTGCGGAAAATACGCCGATTTTAAAAGGTTTAGCAGAAATCAAATAATTACTAGATTTTAATAAAATGTTATGTACTTATGTAAATAGGAAGCTAATTAAAATAAAATTAAAACTATATTAAACTAGCTCCAATATTATTATATATCTGACTCCATTAAAAGTTACTGTAGAAACAATAACAATGATGAGAGCGTAGAGACGTAGTGATCTCTAATAGTGAAGCTGTAGTAGTAGCGATAGTAGTAGCTGGCTAGAAGTCTAAAGGGTCAGTACTGCCCAATAGGAAGCTAGTGTGCTGATGAGACTAGAGAAAGAAAAAGGGTAATGTTAACGTTAACGCATAAGAGAGATCTTTCTTTCTCTGCCTGTTCAGCAGTAGTAAAAGGAAATGAAATAAATGCATGTGCAAGGATGCAGTTTGCACATGGTAGAAACGCATTGTTAATAAAGAATACAAATATTCTGCAATGATAAGTATATTTATTACAGAAGAATATAACAAAAAGTAATTCTTAGCTGATGAGAAGAAGTAATGCATTTAAAGTGTTCGGTTTATTACTAGTAAGTGTCCATAGTTTGTTGAATATGTTAAGGAAGAGAGTGTGTGTGTATGTATGAATGTGTATGAATGCTTACGTACGTAATCAAAATTCGGAACAGCCATAGATTTGTTTAGGCAAACAAATATGGACTGAACAAAGATGAACATTAGCTGGTCTTCTTATAATAAGGGGTAAGTGGTAGGTGTGAGGCTGGTCGAAATTGTGGTGTGTTGAACTGGATATCGTTAAGAATCCAAGATGAAATGTAAGTTGACAAGATACATCGTTTTGCCAGACTTGTTGTCTACAAAGCGTATTAAGTTCGAGTCAAGTACATCAATTTCATGTACCGAAAAGTTGGTTATCTGAGAGCACCAACAGACAAGATAACTTTATTTCTCGGAGTAAAAATCTGGGTCGTTGAAAAGGAAAATTGGTGTCAAGTGCTTTCCACTTGCTGATTGTAGTGCGTGAGTTCAAAAAAAAGTATGAATCCGCTACACTTATTTATAAAATGACGAAATTTGTTTATGAAGTTATCATTGCAAATTTCGGAAAACATTTTTTATGTGATTACAGCGCCTTCATTAATTGGATGGTTTATTTTACTTATACAATCGTGTTTTCATTGAGTTTTACACATTTTAAAGATAAATCCCATGATAAATAAATTCGTTTGCCTTTTTAAAAAAGTACCAGTGTACGGATGCCTTACTTTGGAATTTAAAAAACTTGAAAATCAAGTAAAATATTATTCTTCTTGGCAACTTTTTAGTTTTATTTGTTTCTGTAAAAAGAAATCAGAATTTTTTAAAAAGATTGTTTATCTATCCTGAAGATTAAAAAAGAACAGCGCCCCAAAACTGCCCATTACTAGATCGAAATCGTATTAAAAATATATACATACTTTACTTACATTTCAAAGCACACTACATACATTACATTAGTATTCCTAGAGTCAGTGAACATTTTAGATTTAATATACATTTTTCTACAGACAAACAACTCTTCATTTAAAATTTGACCTAAGCTATTCAATTTTTATAAAGAAGTATTTCTCGGAGAATTAATCTTCCAATCAAAACCGTTCTGCGGGCAACTAGCTAGCATTTATATGGCAACAAGAGTAGTGAAATTTAGTTTATTGTAATGAATATAGGATATAGGAATTTTACGATCAATTCAAAGCTGGTATTAATATTGTTAATCTAGGTTGGGGTGAATTTTCCGTAATCCACGGCTATAGATTGTTAGGGATGAATTGTATATGGCTATGGGCTGTTGGGGATGAATTGTTGGGGATACATTGTTGAGGATGAATGTTCCGTAATCCACAATGAGAATGTGTGTGTATTGAAGACGGAAGAGATGAAGACAGAAACTAATTATGACGCGAGAGACAGAGAAAGACAAGGATTATACAGAGGGAGCCGATAAATAGGGCTAGCCAGCGAACACATAGGGTGTCGAAGTCCCGTATTTGGGAAAGTGCACACGTGTTTGTGCGTGACATTTCTTGGGGGGCTTTAGAAATATAAAATGATTTTTCTTTCACAAAACGCCGACTCGATTGATTCATTTTACGCAGAATGCAATTATGGTTTTGTCCACAACGACGAGCGACCTGTTCTGTTGAAATGTCTGTAACTAGAGCTCGCTTACAAACAGGGTTGCCAGATTAGTTTTCTCAATAATGAAAATAAACAGCTCAAAGTGGCTAGAACTGATATCCGATATCTAAAAACAATTTCTTATATCTAAACGCAACAAAAAATATCTAAATTTAGATATAAAATATCAAAGTTGGCAACGCTGAGTGGAGCCTTAAATTAGACAATTTTGGATGTTCGATTCTTAAAATTGCTTATCAGACATACAGGGCGAAAGACTGACACGATGTCCGAAATCGGACATATCTGACAATACTGCTTACAAGAGATGATAGTCTGCTTCCCAACTTAGTCTGGTTCTGCCCATTTGTTGTCAGGTTATACGTAGGTCACGGAAGGGAGGAAACAGCCAAACGGAAGAGACGTGCCAGTAGAGATCAACAAATGGTCAAATGTGGATATTTTGACGGTGGAGTTAAGAGATCAGACTGTAAACTGCTAAATTAGGAAAGAGAAAGTTGGCAATCGAATCAGACTATAGTAAAGACTATTGAGAAAGAGAAGAGCAGCAAGAGGGGAAAAGGGGTTGGCTCTACTGAACAGATAACACAAACATAACATTATAACCCCAAAACCTGTAACAATCAGCCGCTCGGCGGGGCGGTCTATTGTTAAACTCCGGTACAAGTCTGGAGGTGACATTGTCCCCTCACCCTGTAACAACAACCAGCAATCCTCATCTAATTCAGGGGAGTAAACTATTCACTGTTTG
>VCCN01006590.1:6887466-6903223 GCA_006491835.1 Architeuthis dux
GTAGGAGTGAAGTTTGACCCTGCAGCAGCCAGGCTTGTTTTTGATCGCATCCGCTTATGAAATAGCGAATGAGGACTACTTCATTGTGGGTCTACTGGGAGCATAATTTGGACAGCGTTTGATTATTATCATCATTTTGCCGAAAGCTTTTTGGTATTTTTAATGCTGCATAAAATAGATAAACCAATGAATGAATATAAAAAAAAGATGTACATTTAGATTTCAGATGAAAAGTAAAACTAGTAAAAAATTAATAATGGCATCGCTTCATCTAAGAAAACAGCCTGAGACTATTACATACCATACTATTACATACCATACACTACTATGTTTAAACAACCAATATGGCGTGGAATAAAATGGGAGGATGAAGAATGTAGCTATATATGACTACATTTGAATGACATCTGCTTGTTGGCTTTTGTGGCTGAATTGGCAAGACGCTGTCCATGGCAGACACGGACTCCCAAGGATTAGAGGATGCGCGGTCATATCTTGCCGGAAGCTAAATAATTGTCTTCCGGTTCATGCTGCTTGCTCAACGGTAATAAACAACGAACAATTGAGATGAAAATAAAAACTAGTACACAATTAATTTAAGGAATTCGGACAACTTAAAAGCATAAAATAGGATATTTAAATAGAGAAAAAACTGTGAAATTGCATTAATGCTAGAACTGATGCTAGTAACGAAATTAATATCCACGATCTCATGGAAGAGTGGGGGTGCAGAGTGGCGTAACGGTTACCGACACAGGAATCGGTTGACCGAGTTCGAGTTTCGGCCGAGTCTGCTTACGTTCATTTCGCCTTTTGGAAAGGCATGAATCCATTTCTCCCCTCAGCTATGGGTAAATAGTAGGACAGTTGGAGCCCCTTAGCACTGTAAGGCAGTCCATCTAAGAGACGGTTACTTTGGCAGAAAATACCACAGTTTGGCAGTCGCCAAAGTTGGTCCCAAGCCCAGGTAAAGGAGGATGGTTGGAAGTAGGGCTAGCAACTCCACCTCGTAAAACTTACTTGCAAGAATGGTTGTGGCCCTAAGCTACACAATGAGTATTCGGGAGTAAACAATCTCATTGAAGAATATATAAGTATTAACATTTAAAAAAAAACAAACTTATATTAAAATGACCGATATAAAGAAAGTGAATGATGAGACTGATACTATTAAGAATTAATTTCTACGGTCTCATTGAAGAAATTATATATTTAAAAAAAAAATCATATATTAAGGAAAACAATAACAAAATTAAAAAATATCTCGTATTGATCAGCTTTTCAACAACAAAAAGGTCTCTTGTTTGTAAATTTGTTGCGGAACTGTCCACTACTGAGATTAATTCTCACACTTCAAAAAGTAAAGTGTTTTTGTTGTTGTTTTTTTTGTTGTTTTTTAAAGGGGCTCTGTTTATCTGCAAGTGGTCACATTCGAATTCGCCGACTCATAGAAACGATACGCGTCTTGACCTGCATTTGCGATTGTTCACGAACTCCTGTTTCCTGACCTACGAACTTTGAATTAGAGTCGTTGTCATGACATACAGAGGCAGACTGTTACCACTATAACTTACCTTTAAATAGCAACAATAAATTATTATTATCATTGTTGTTGTTGTTGTTGTTTCCTTCTTTTCTTCAACTACGTACCATACCAATTTCCACAATTAGTTGATTAGTTATTATTTTAGACAATTTTCATCTCTTTGGGTCTTGGTAATTTTACCTTGATAAGCGTTTTCTGAAATTCTGAGATGAAGTATTTTTCATAATTCGATCGGACTAGTAACCTCTTCTTCGTTGTTTCTATTACAATAACGCTGTAAAACCCACACCTCTAACAGCCGCAGTCGTCTATAAAGGGATTGACAGGAAACTGTCCACTCCTCCCCGCATTGTGTACATTTCTGATCAGACGCATGACTACTCGAGTCGGTGCAAGGCTTACACTATGGTAAAAAAAAGAACGTAATATTCGTTCGTAGTGTTTTACATCCACTTCTTGAATCTTCTCCAGAATCTGTGGTTGGTGAATGCGTATGGAAGAATAAAAGAGAAACACCTAGTATCAGGCTGCTACAATCTGATATTTTAATTTATTGACTACAATGTGCAATCCGTATATTTTATGACGGAGCAGAAAACAATTGTGGCTTAGGCATCATTTGGGAGCAGTATGATCTTTTACGACCTGATGTATTAATAAACAGAGTCGTAGCCTCTGGTCGAACACCAGCATTAATTCGGTTCGATCGTTTTGCAAGACGGACAGCAGCGCCGAGCTACAAGCGACGTGGACTACTCTAACCACCCAAACGCGACTACCTGAGCCACAAAAAAACTCTACTTATATTGAGAAGATTGACAAAGGCAATAAATCATCGCCCCGTAACACGTCACCTGGCTTCTCCACCGCCCACTGACGCATCGCCTTCCCTGAACCTTAACCTTCTCTGAGATATTAGAAACTTTACCCATTTTCTCGGGGTTCATCTTTGTGTTATTGATACTTTTGGAACTTTATAATCTCCTTCATTGCTCGCAAATGTTTCAAGATTTCTACTGAATACTTTTATTCCCAAGGCTTTGTGACCCCATTTTTAGGTTGAGTGACGAACCCCTGGGTCAATAATTGTTCTCTGAGATTTTTGAAACTGTAACTATTTCCTCCGTTATTATTCTAATATTTAGCATTTTCGTTTTACCAGGCGACTTAGAGACACCTGGTTTTGTGACCCCACTTTTAGCTTGAGTGACCAGCCCCTGGGTGAATAATTGTTCTTCTTTTTGAAACCCTATCTATTTCCTCTTTATGTTATAGTTCTCAGAGTATCACCTACCCCCTAGCGCCCGAATATTGTTTTTTTTAAATCTCACCTGAATTACTTGTCCCCCGAAAAATTCTATTACTGGTCACTTTCGTTTTGACTTTTCTGTCCTGTATATTTGGGTTGGTGTAGGAAATGCCATCCATACGTCTGTCACGCCCCAACCCACACCGCCTCTACTTTCCATATCTCGTTACCCTTTTCTTTTGAGGATATGCCCCAGTTGTAACTCCTTCTTTCTCCCCCGACTCTCTCTCTTTTGGAGAAAGGGGAAACAGAGAAAACTGACATCGGGTAGAGGTGCGGAGAAAATCCGGTCGGCGTGGGCGACACCACCTGCCCGTAAGTTGGCAACTAAGTTAGCCTAATGGTTTGTCTCACAAACTAATTTGCTGGTGTAGTGGGTTCGATCCTCATTAGATTCCCCACTCTTATGTTCTTGTGCCAGACTAAGCCAAGGTTAATATGTTTTATATTAATATAAGCATACCCAACGCCAAAAATATCCATTTAATTTAAAATTGTCAAAACCAATGAAATGTCTCCTAAGTGTGTTAGTGACCGATCGGTCACCGGATCTCGGCAAGTTCAAACAATTTAACTTTCTAGGATATAATGAAACGACAATTATCAATACAAATCAATAAGGCTTTTATTCAACTAAACCATACATATATTTTGGAATGAAATAGAAACAGTTCAATCCGTGTTCTAAGTATGAGCTGAATAGTTTAGTAGTATTCCTTACTCGCCGAAGCAGCGATTCGTAAGCGTTTATTTAGTGTTCACAATTCTGACATCCAGTAGTGGAAAGTCACTTGTGGCCCGAAGTTGAAACGTAATTCTCAACAGTTTTCCCTGCTTTTTTAATGGACGCGTCTGGTACCGCTCTAGAGTCTTAACGATACCACAAGATCCGTTAAAAAAAGATAGACGAATGTGATGTGTATTTAGATATATGCCTTGTAGACACTGTGTCTCTCACTAGGGAATCGACATTTTGCAAAGTGCGGTGACACCGTTTCTTTTAGAAACACCTTTTCTTATCATCAAGTTTCGTTCACGAAATAGTTTCTTCAAGCCAGTAACACTTTTTATTGAGCAACAGCGGCTGTGTTGCTCTTTCCAGCTGAATAAGAAAATGTCGTAGAAAAAAATCTGCTATTCTGCCAATTCAAACTACTAGAGAACAAAAATGAAACTGAGCACTGTTCAGTAAGGATTATAAAGTTTGGACTTCACCCTACCCTCGTTCAATTACTGGCTGTTTCCTTTCAGCAGCCGGCAGTTATCTTGAGTGGCAAGCTAGTGGTCATCCGCCCTGAAAGAGGTTGCCACTTAACGCCGTTTTAGACGCGTCAGTCTCCAGCAAAAATGAACGATTGAAATTAGATGGCTTTACGTGTACCGCTACTAATTCTTAATCAGCAGGAGCTTATCATCTATGAATAAAAGATAAAATACAAAATGTATAAGTAGAAAATACTGAAGTGAATACGACACAAGAATTAAAGTTCTACGATGCTTGTTGTTGAGAGTTCTTACGAAACGTGTGATAAGAGTTTTTAGAAGTTGACTTACTAGAGTTTTCTTTTGTGTATATATAATACGCACAAAATAGAGGTAGTAAGTCAACTTTATACACTGTATAATGTTCTTTGTGGACTGTGGTGTAAGTGGCGATGAGATGGTGTTTGATGAGAAACGAAGTCACTGTTGTGAGTGACAACATTCTGTTCTCTAGACATGGTGCACGGTGTACTGGTGAATTTGGTTTTCTGATCGTCTTTTACTGAATAGAAATGGCTCCTGCCGGGAAGAGTTGTTCGAAATGTCCATTCGTGATCTACATTTCTTTGAAAATGTTATATTGTATTTTTGCGCCGATTTTCAGATGCTGTCGAAAGAGGCCGTTTTGATCCGCTTCGGGAAGCAAAACTAATTTTGTCATTCGACTTCCGGTCGTCGGGGTAAAAGCATTAGTGCTACATTGTTTTGAAGTGCATTAAAGCCTCACATCTTTTTGAATCTGTCCGGAACTTTTTCTTATTAATAATAGTGTTAATTACATCAATATCAGTTCTATTATATTACTTGACGTTTATGCTATGCCTCCAATAGAAAATCTTCTCTTAAATGTCGCTCAGAATTCTATTTTATTCATATGATTTGCATAATGCTTATCACCATATGCCTCTTTTCCATTCCGAATACCATTTAACGGCCTTCGAAGCTTTACAAGTTTACAAGGCTGCACTAACGTAAAGATTTTACAAGTTTACAAGGATGCACTAACGTAGTCCCAATTCATTAAACCATAGACACATTTATTTCTGATAATAATCTGAATAAAATCTATGTGTACATAGACGGCATTATAATCTGTGAACTCACCCAAAGTGAACACGATCAGAATTCAACTAAATTTTAGTGAGAGTAGACATTTTTCTTTATTGAATTGCAAAGTATGTTTATTACAGGTGGTATAACGATAAGGTCATTCTCAGCTATAGAGAAGAAGAAGAATGAATGCATTTAAAGAGTTTGGTTTACTATTTAGTAAGTGTCCTTAGTTTGTTGAAGATGTTAAGGAAGAGAGTAAGGAAGCGTATAAGTATAAAAAATATACATTTCAAAAATTTCAAAAATATCGGAATAAATCGATAAAAATGATGAAAATCTTTTTTTTAACTATATTGAGTGGAAAAAAATAAATATTTTCCGAGATCAAAAGCCTTAATCGAATAAATCTAAAAATTTGCCTAAAGAAAAATTATTTTACTTAATTTTCCTGGTTTTTAGTACCAAAGTAAGAGTTCCGTTCCAGCAGTTCCTGGATATTATTCTAAAAAAGGTAAACATAATTAGTATACTGAGGGATATATCTGTAAAATGTGTAAACATCAACGAAAGAATGATTATATAAAATAAATAAATCATCAAATTAATAAAAGGTGGGTTAGGAATCATATGAAAAAATTATTCTTCTCCGAAATTTGGAATGGAAAATTATTTTTTTTTAAATTTGTCCTTTAATAAATAGGTATCGAATAATTTTATTAAAATCGAATAATATGCTGATTTTAAAATTTCTCACGTGTCGATTTCACGCTGAAATTTTCGTCAATTTTGTTCATACATACCAACTAGGATTCCTAGGACCAAGGATAAACGGAAGTGAGTCAGTGAAATGAGAGACGCCAGAAACAACACGAGCCAGATAATGTTACTGGATAAATTCACTGACTATCGATTCCACTCGGATGGTGTAATGGTTAGCACGTCTGGCCCACACGCAGAAGGTCCTGGGTTCGATTCCCTGTATGAGCGAAGAATATGGAAAACTCTTCATTAGGACAAATTTCCCTGTTCACTGAGCAGCTAATTGAGTACATTCTAAGCTGTGTAAGGGTGGAGGTAAGGGGGTGGTCATACAAACTTGTAAGTATAAAGTTCTGGTCTCGACCGGATCTTCATAACTCCATTGGGAGTTGTCTCTTGTCTACAATCTGACTTCTACAACATTCCTCCAGATGCAATGTCCTAGTTTGTATGTCAACAAACTGCTTATCTCCAGGTAGGACATTCGAGTCGCTACAGATTCACTTAATTGTATACATTGGTTTGCTTCAGCGTGACATAAACCAACAAAACAACAAATATTCAAACAAAAAAGTGACATTGGCTTCTTTATAATAGTAAGATAATTTATGTGCTTTTCTGCTAGACTTAAATTCACTTTATTATCATCAATGCTAAAAGTATCCCGCTGCTAGCATTTAACATTTCAGAGTTGCTACAGTGTGGATTAACACAAAAATAATAGCTTGTTATTTACAGAACTGCACTCAGACGTTCAATCGAATATTGTTTATGTAAACCTGATCTTTAAAATATGTAGCTGTGACAAGACGACGTCTGTCAAAACGAAGTGTTTTGTTTTCTTATAACACATTGCTGAACGGACCGACTTTTGACAAGACAGAATTAATGCTAAATTATTGTAAATAGAGATCAAACATCAACAATTATGATGTAATATGTTATGGATCTTGCATATCAAATATTATGTTGTTGCATGTGAAATGTTGTTTTTTGAATAGTAAGATGACATGATATAAACAACAGAAAACGGTGAATATTTAATCAAAATAGCCCTTTTCCAACGATACAAATATGCCAACTCTATAAACTTCTAGTAGTTAGGTTTAGTAGTTAGAAATTCATTAAAAGCACGAATTATGGCTTCCCTATTATTGAACCTTTTTATTACGGATAGGAAATACAAAATGATTGGAAAGATGATAATCTGTAGGATAAATGTCAAGTGAATATGGAGCAGGCTACAAAACACCATATCCCGATTGTCAAGCTTAGACACAGTCGGTCAGGACTGTCATGGGGTATTTCATTCAGTTAATGCGAGACCCATTTCCCCAAATTTTAAACCTTTCCTATTGCCTTGAGATGATCTGATATGGTCGCTGTTGAAGTCCTAAAGTCTCCAGAAAGTGCTTGAACCATTGTTCGTGGGTTGTTGGCCACCGTTGGCCACCGTTGTTGTTAATTCTTCATCATTAAGAACAGGCTTGGGCCACCCTAGATTATTATAATTGGTCTCCATATTTCCAAATCTAAACCTATTGAACCAACGGCGACCGGTAAATTCCCCCACGGTAAATTTCCCCGTGAAAAATTCCCCCAAGCAAATTTCACCAAAGATATATTTCACCACGGTAAACAGTACATTCCCCCTATATTTTAATACATTTGTTAATGTTTATGTGTATATCTAATGCTATTTCATCTGATTGTAGGAAATAGAGCTAATGGTAATATTCTCATAGTGGAGTGCAGTATTTACTCCAAATGCTTGGTTGACGTTATCAGCAGCTTGAGCAGCATTATGTCCTAATTTGAAAGCATACTTGAAAATTAGTCTAACTTCTTGGGTAGACACCATTGCTATTAAGGGCTCAAAAGCTCCATTAATAACGAATTATATCTCAATTTACATTGAATCTTCAAAAAATGCAATTACATTAGTGGTAGATATGATTAGACAATGTGGAAAAGAAACATATTTATTATCATGAAGACAAATCTTTATGCATTTCGTCGTTGTTAACTACGTCATCAGAAGAAATTTCAACATAGCAGAGTCGTGCGATAATCCATGTGGGATAGTGTGAATTTGTATGTCTAGGTGATCTAGTTTGTTAAATGGGGAGTTACTTTTTTTAAAGGGTCAGTGTACGTTTTTAAAAAAATGGGTGGCGATAGGGAGTGGGTTGTTTAGAAGTGGCCATCTTCTCTGGGTTTTAAATGGGTCTGATTTATGGCTCTTGATGTGTTGTCTAGATGGGGTGAGGATAAGCGTCTATGGCTGGGTTTTTATAGGTGTGTGGGTGGGGTATATGTGTGTGTGTGTATAGCAGTGTGTATGTATGGCATGTATATGCTTATGTGCGTATGTGAGCGGGTGTGTGTATGTCACTAAGAGGAGTGTGTGAGCGCGCATGTATGTGTGTGTGTATGTGCATGTAGCAGGGTATGTATGTGCTTATATGCGTATGTGGGTGGATGTATATTCGTATGTGGATAAAAGTGTGTGTGTGTGTATGCGTGTGGAGTATGTGTGTGATATAACCTGTATTCTATCCGATTCCTTGTGTGTGTATATGATTATCTATGACTGTGTGTTGTTTGGGGATGATCTTAGTTAACGGTATTAACTAAGATCATTTAGTGCCTAATTCAGGTTCTTTTTGAAATTATAGTAGACAGATTATTGCGGACACATTATTGTAGGCAAATCAATGTAGGCACATTTTTGTAGACAGTTTGTTGTCAAGGTATGTATATTGAATCTGTTTTTTAATATTTTGAGTAATATTTTTTAAAACTAGAGTCTTGCGACTTTGGCAAAAGGTTATTTTTGTTTTTAAACTAGTGTCTTGCGACTTTGGTGAAAGGTTATTTCTTTAAACTAGAGTCTTGTGACTTTTGTGAAAGGTTATCTTTTTTTAACTAGAGTCTTGCGACTTTGGTGAAAGGTTATTATCTTTTTTTAACTAGAGTCTTGCGACTTTGGTGAAAGGTTATTTTTGTTTTTGTTTTTTAAACTAGAGTCTTGCGACTTTGGTGAAAGGTTATTTTTTTAAACTAGAGTCTTGTGACTTTGGTGAAAGGTTATCTTTTTTTAACTAGAGTCTTGCGACTTTGGTGAAAGATTATTATCTTTTTTAACTAGAGTCTTGCGACTTTGGTGAAAGGTTATTATCTTTTTTAACTAGATACTTGCGACTTTGGTGAAAAAAGATGTGGCCCCTGTTGGGGCGGGGGTGGGGGCAGCTGACAGGGCCGCAACCTAATAGAGTACAGATAATAATAGCGTATATTGCTTTCATTATTCTTACAACAGATTAAATTCCATGTCAAAAAAGCATACGAATGACGATTTCTCAGGCAGAAAATGATAGGCGTTGCTCGTCTGATAATCATGCTCTTACAAAGCTTCATCTAATAAAAAAATAAATCAAGATAATATTACTACAGGGCCGACGGAAAGGATTTTCAAGTGGGGGCCTGTGGTTATAAATAATGGACACATACATGACCTATTTTCAGTAAGAAATAAGAGGCATTTTTTCTACTTCAGTCAGTTTTATTAATGAAAGCAAAATACATCAAATAAGCAGAATCTTTCTTCTCTAATCTATTTTAACATCAAGAAATCTTGCCCTGAAAAGGTCCCAAAAGTGCGCAGTCTTACATAATTTCCTGTATAGAACGTATTTGTAATATGTACCAAGTTTATTTCATCTGTCGTTTTCTTTATGGGTGGACAGCAACATGCAGCGGTTTAGTCTTTCCTGTTTCATCGTACTCCGAGTTTTTAATGCTGATCGCTCAATTACAGCATTCGTAGCTGGCAAAACTAGATACAATCTGATAAGAACAATAACTTCCGAATACAATTCTTTTGTATTACGTCTTTGTTATGTTCTGTGTTTAGCTGGTTAAAATGCGTTTGGTTAAAACCGTATTTAGATGCATAAGAAAAGAAGAGAGAAACATGTGTTCAGATTTGATAGCCGCTGGTCAAGGAAGTGTTCTCAGCTGCCAGTTACGAGCCTTCACTTCCGGTATCGGAAACGAGTGTTCCTCTGTTAGCTTCCGTTTAGGCTTGTTTATTTTCATTAAAACATACAGGCGAAAAGATACATAAATACACAAACATTACACCACTCACCTTTTCTTTTTGAAATTTAAAATTGAATTAAATTTTAAATTTCGGTAAAACAGCTTACTGGAAATGTTCATTGTATATTTTAGTCTGTTCAGTTCGTTTGTATTTTTTGTGTTGTTTTCGTTTACATTTAGTTTGGTCTAGGTTATTAATTTTATTTTTTATTAAGTGTTTTTTTCTTTTTTTTGTGTGTGTGTTATTATTTTTTGTTGAAAAAAATTGTTATTGTTGAAGCGAGTGTGTGGTGACATTTTGTTTTATGTGATGTCACAAGGAAGGAATTTTATTCAGCTCCATGTGGTTCGAAATGAATCTAGGTCACTGTGTCGCCATGTTCGTTTTCCGGGTCGAACGTCTCTCTGTTTGTGTTTGTTGTGTAATTATCATTTTGTGTATTTGTTGATGTTTTGATTGCTTTTTTTCTTTTTCTTAGCTGGCGTGTTCCCGTTTTCATTTGTAGTTTGTTTAAGGGGGCCGATAATTTCTGTTTTCGTGTCTAGGTCAGACTGGCGTTGTAGTTCATTTTCGGTGGGTTTTTGTGGTTTCGATTTCTCGGCATTTCTTCTGTCGATTACTTCGGCTTCATCCGCTTCTGAAGACTTTTCAGATAGCTTTTTGCATTTCTCGGCGAGGTATTCTACCTCTTTTGATTGTTTCGAGAGTTGCAAAGTCGAGGTATTTTATCCTTTGTTCTTTTAGTTCACGGAAGTTGTGTATGTGTGTGTGCAGCTGTGAATTTCGAGCCTTTTTTCTAACTCATATATGTTGGCCTCTTGTGAGTGCATGTGTTTCTTTTAAAGCCCCCTGGCGTCTTCTTCGGATAATGAGTTTAGCCAACTCACGTTATTATGTGATGATGAGACATCGTATCTGAACACCTGATTGGTGTCAGAATCAGGGCTATTTCGCCAGCTCTCGACGTGATGTTATGGATGGAAATAATTTTCCATCGCTTTGACGAGTCTGTTTAAGTGTCTCGTTGTCTTGTGGCGTTAGTTGTCCTCTTGGTAGTGATTCTACCAAGTCATTTAAATCATCCCCACCGAACGTTAGAAGACCTTCTGCCTGATATCATCGCTGATCATCTGTACGATGAATAGATTTTTTAGTCTGATAACTCATTTTCTCCATTGGACGGGCTTTCCTTCTGATTTACAGTCGAATGGTGCATAATGTGTAAGAGACATGGTTACATGTGGCTCAGATAAAGTTATTTTTTTTCGTTGTTCGTTGTTTTTTCTCGTCGTCAGTGTTATGGCGTTTTGTTTGTTCGTTGTTTTTTCCCCACGTCGCCAATACTACGTCTTTGTTCTTTGTTGGTTTGTTATGTTCTATGTTTAGCTGTGTTGGTTAAAAACGCGTTTGGTTAACACTATATTTAGCTGTGTAAAAAAAGAAGCGAGAAACAAAGACATGATGTGTTCAGGTTTGATAGCCGCGGGTCAAGAGAGTGTTCTCAGCTGCCAGTTGCTGGCCCTCACTTCCGGTATCGGAAATGAGGCCCCCTCTGTTAGCTTCCGTTTAGGCTTGTTTATTTTCATTAAAACACACAGGCGAAAAGATACATAAATACACAAACATTACACTTTTGTGAATCCCCAAACCGTTTGATATGACTTATTATGTCACTGAGAGTTGTCCTATCATTGCCAGAAAGATTTGTTTTCATTAATTCGAGCTGAGTAGATAGCCGAAACTGGTTTACTTCATCATCATAAATTTGGAGAACCTGTTGCAACTGCTTGTCATAATTTGACTGATTGACAACATTTAAAAGTAAATGCTCAATATGTTGTGAGGCCTTGTATCCAGGTTGTGAAAATCGCTTCTCTATGCAGTTAACTACTGTGGCATTAAAATAAATACGTCTGTAAAATGTTTTGACATCAGTTACATCGTCATAAGTTCTTGTCTCCAGAGAGAAGTTTAACAGGTCGTTTGCGCTTACGAAGCAACGAAGGATCACTCAGTTCTAAGTCATTTGCTTATTTTATAATCTTTTCCCCACATTAAGTCAAAGTAGTTTTCAGAGCGCAAGGATTTAATTGTTTGCAATGTTAGATCAGCGATTTCCTTGCCCTGACATGCAGTAATCTTTGAGTTTTGCAATGTCTGGATAAATTATCGATGTTTCGTAAAACTAGATGAAACACGTTAACTCCATAGAAATAGTCAAATTTACTCATCTGACTTTTGACTCCAATAATTCTTCAAGTGACTCACCCGGAACATGTTCTAAAGCAACCCAGTTATTGAGAATGCTTTTCAAAGATTCTGCTCGAACTGTATATCTAGTTGGGGTCAAATAACTCGATAATGGATAATCCAAAGCTAGCTCTTCACGTATCTTCTTCAACATCGCATCTCTCTTCGGTGATCTTTTGATAAGGATCGATATTTCATAAGTAGTGTCCATGGCATCTTTTAAAAATTGAATGCTTTTAATCATATCTCCAACAGCAAGGTTTAATGCCTGTGAAAAGCAATGCGTGAAGAATGCTTTTGGGGATTCTGATGATATTTGCGTGGAGACACCATTTCCAAGACCACTCATATACTTTGCACCATCATAGCATTGCCCACCACTGTTTGACAATGGAATACTTAGTCTTACCAAAATGTCCTTTATAGCAGCAACAAGTGTATCAGACTTTATATTATCCACTTAGTAAATAAAATCTTCCTGAGCTTCGTAGTTTTCATTGTTATTACAGTCTGTAACTTCATCAGATCATCATCATTCATCATTCATTGAGTAGAATACGCTGTTATTAATATTTTTGGCCTCTCTCAAAAGTCCCTCAAAATTGTAAGAGCCATCAGCCTAATGGAAGTATTTGTCACGCCTCTTTCTCCATCCACGCGGCAATCCTGGGGTCAATCTTTGAACTTTTGTTTCCACGGAAAGCCAGCCCTTGTTGGGATAAACATTGTATGTTTCGAAGGATGTTCATAAATATCTGGCGATTTATTTCGTTTTTTTTTGTCCTTACTCTCATTTAAAATTTCGTCTACAACCTGGGAATTATTGGCGAAACATAAGAGCTTGACATAATCTTCGTGACAATCTGAAACCTCGTGTTTGCGAAAGCTTTTGCTGACTTTTTTCCAGTTCCTAATCCATAAAAGCCTCGTCTTTGTTGTTGGCTTTTGTTTTCAGATTTTTCATCTGCACGGTCAAGCAGGTATAACAAAGTACGGCATCCAAATTCACATCATAATATAACCAAGGAAACTGTGGGCAATATTTGCACATGATAATACACCTACGTGGAAGTTAGTCTAAGAAAATAATGATGTGGTAGAATTCTACTGATGTTCGTGTTGAGAGGAGCCAATAACTTTTTCGAAAAGGGCACTTCAAACGCATGTACAAAAGTGTGTGTGTGTGTGGGGGGGCTGTTTTCGTCGGCCATATACTACTACTAATAGTACTAGTGTATGCAGAAACAATAACAAATATGGCACCGAACGATCGGGGAAAATAAAGGATGGGTTTGAGGTTTTGATTTGATCGGTAGAGCAGTCGCCGTACATAGGCAGACGTGGATCCAGAGGTTCCCCGGACCCCCCCCGCCCCGCAAAGCACAATATCTGTTTCTTTTATAAATCTTACCAGCAGGGTTACCCGGCGTTGCCCGGTGGAAAATATCTTCAAATATAACAACACAGGAAAACAAATTATATTTTAAAATTAAATAAAAGTTGATTGACTTTAAAAATATTCCCGCAACTTTTTCTTACAATAGACCCTTTTCATAAATAAATTCATTCATCAATGAATTGGTACTGAGCATTTTTATTAAAACATTTTAGGAGATTTTTACAATCCACGTTGCATGTTGAGAAATTAGTTTTAAAAAAATTCTTGGTATGAAGCCTGAGTACAATAGAAAAATAACGCGCTAATCGGATTTGGGGGGTCTCGCGCAACCCAGGCGGGGCCTACACACTCCGAGGCAGACCTGTGCGCAAATGTTCGTTTTAGTCGATTATTCGCGCACACTCCCATGTCGAATTTAGCATTGTAGTTACATTGTAAATAAAAACTGTTAACATTTTTTAGAATGACACATGCTTAAAAATGACCTATGGAATTATTAAATGGTCACATTTTTATAAATGTGTAGGTGTTGAATTTAAAAAGAATTTATTTAATTTTCATAAAATAAATACACAGATTCTTCAAATCTTTTAATTATTCAAATATTCAATTATTTTTCTATACACGGATTGATATAAATAATTATGAAAGTTTACGATTGAAGTTGTAATAACCCCTGCTCACTCGATGTTAAAAATGGCGTACAAATAAAAATAAAAAAAAGAAGGAATTATTGAAAGAAAAAACAGAAGTAAATACATACATTATATTGTTATTGCTTTGAATAAATTAAATTGTTAAAAGCTTCTTTTTTAAATTTTTTATTTGACCACCGTTTTTAACATCGAGTGGGCGAGGGTGTGAAACTTTACAATCGGGAAGGTCGGTTAGTCTATTAATTTCAAATTCTAAAACTAAACAAAAAATAAATAAAACTTTTTTGTGATAAGATATATAAAAAATAATTTACGTTGTTCACACAGAAATTGCGAATTAACGCCGCTTATCTATAGGATTATCCTCTTCTTTTTTACAGCATTTTACAACCGCTCGTCGGCTAGTACTGATAATTAAACATTTTTTAATGTTACATCTTCTTCCTCCAAGTATTAGAATAAATTAAAGAGCTGGTTGTATTTGCAACACATGAAAAGGTTATGTAAAAGGTATCATCCCGTTATCGTACAATGCATAATTCATTGTTCCATTTATAACTGTAAATCTATTAAAGTCACCAATGTTGTAAATGTGTACACCAGCGTGACTATTTTTTGTTTTGATTATGTTATGGGTAGCGTTTTTGGTCGAAAAGAAAGTGATAGAATGGTGCCAAAAGCCAAAACGTCCAATCAAAAAGGTCCAAAACAAATGGTCCAAATACATAATGTCCATTGCAAATGGTCCAAAGACAAAACGGCCAACATGCAAAATAGTTCAATATTAAAATGTCCAAAAGCACATTTAGTCCAATGCAAAAAGGTCCAATGTAAAAAGGGCCAATGCAAAAGGGCCAATTTATACATATACACACACAACATACGCACATGCCACACGCTCACATGTACACTTGCACACATGTCATATATGCACACACGTACATACATGCACATAAGCAAACATACATGTACATACACACGCTCTATATGCAGACATATGTCACACACACATACTACATACGCATATACACACATGTACACACATACCACATACACATATACCACATATCAGACTTACGCATAAACATACCTACATATTGTATATGTATCACAACGCTACCCAGCTCTCTGTCTGTCACTCCTCACCAGTCGACGTACTCCCCTACGTTGTGAAAAGATCGAAGGACGAACTTCTGGTGCTTTGGTTGAATCGTCTCCGGGAACAGGCGTCGAGGTGACGAAAAGTAAAAATAAACGTGATCTAGGGTCAGTAGATCGATCTGTTAATGGTCGACCCGTGAGACAGAAGGGAAGAGTTTGTAGCGGCGAAGAAGATGCAGAGTCTGGTCTATGCAGCGATTCTTGGTTAAGTCGTAATCTCAGTCCTCACTCTCAAAACCTCAACGAAGAGCCAGCC
>VCCN01006590.1:6939798-6952688 GCA_006491835.1 Architeuthis dux
TACAAAACACATCTCATTTCATTTCCACTACACAGCATGGTGAAACACGACTCTACTATGTTCAAATCTCTTCTGATGATGTAGTTTCCAACGATGAAATGCATAAAGATTTATCTTCATAATAAACATGTTTGAGACGTAGCACGCTTTTCTCAATCTTTCTTTTCCACATTGTCTAGTCAAAACTACCATTCTTTCGGATTACCTTACATCCACACAACATATTTACCCGTGTTTTTGTGCAGTTCGTGCGTTCTTTTAAGATTCTCTAACTTACTTTAAGACTTAATAGTTCACATCTTCAAAGCTGTTAATAGTGTAAATAAATCTTATCAGTTTCATCTGAGGTTTTATCAAAAAGTGACTGAACTCGTTCAAGTGGAAGAGTCCATTGTTTCAAATGGTGTGTAGGAGCTATTTTTATCAGCAAAATTAAAAGGTTACGTTTATTATGTATTACGGACAGAGACACAAAGAAACAAACAGAAAAAGTCACACTGTTCATTATACAGATTGAAATAGTCATGAGTCATATTATCAGCCCTCTAGAAATACCACTGAATAAGACTTATAATAGCCCTTCTCATGAATATTGCAAATTCTACAGCAGAAAGATTATACTTGATCATGACGGTAGTAACATTAATAATCAAACTAATTATATAGCGAGTGTGCATGCTTATGTCTCCTATACCACTAGTTTCTATTTTATTGATTCTGGTATACATTATGCATAAGCTGGGTCCAAATAGGCACACCTTAATCTCAAAAGAGTCTAACGTGATCCTTCCCCTCCCCATCCAACTCATCTCAATCAGAAAAGGGGGACAGCACAAATCAGATGAACATTCTGGCAGGGTATGGCGAGGAACGCTATGAATAAGTAGTAGAAAGGGAGTAATGTCCGTTGGCGACTGGCAGATCTACGCGAACAGCAAGAAATCGATATTAGGGCGACACGAGCGTGCTGATACTAACTGATGCGGACAGGCGAGGAAGAAGGAGGAAGGAGATGTAGTTAATGTCTGTGTGTGTGCCAGCAACTAGACAGTTATCCACCACACATCCCCTTCCCCCCGCCAAGAAGTGTGTGCAGCCAGTCGTAAAAAGAATAGGCGAAGCTCCCAGACAGCCAACGTATTGGAAACCAGCCAACACGCTGATGGACACCAGGCTAATGAGACGATACAATAAATAGCAAGTCAATATTAAAACCTTATTGGGAACGACATTTCACACAGTCTTCATATAACCGATATATTGAATGCAACACAATACAACACAATGGTGGGCGCAAACGACTGAATTTATCCAGCTTCAGGCGATTGACATTCTTCTGTCATTCAAACGCTGGGCCTCCCTCCGCCATTTTCCTTAGTCTTGAAGCTTCCACAGATCTTTACCGGCTTTGATTATTTGTAGTGAAGAAGGTAATCGATGATTGTAACTTGGCGTAGGATTCTTGGATTTAGACGATGTAATAAATACGGCAAGGCAAATCTGGCTGGTAGAATGGAGTAGCTGTGAGTGTCTCTTGCAACACCAACCATATTATGAACACTTTTTCCCCCTGCCTATTTTCCTCTTAACATCGCGCCTAATGACGATGCAGAAAGAAAGAAAGGATTCAATCTAATCAAAAGAAATAACAAATGAATAAAATAACAATTCTGTTCATATTAAACAGTTTTGGGTTCGTTTAAATATTATCATTATCTTTATATTCACACGTCTTTTTCCAATAAACATGCACGTAGGACTGTTAGTGAGATAAAAAAAATAAAATAATAATATTCAGTTCGGGTAGTTTCATAAGGGTAGGTATTACAACCACCGATTGCTACCGTTGGTAGTTAATTAGATTAACCGTTTAGGGTAAAGCACTAATCAATTCATGTTTATAATTACAGAATTTCATTATATACAATGTTGGCACATCCTTGCACCAACGCCCAGACTGATCGACCGCACCAACATCCTATTCTTCTTATCATTAAGTAACTTCTTTGTTATAGATTCATCAACACAAGGAAATAACATTGGTATATTCAAATGATATCAATCATTTTTCACATTCTAAAACAGTCGAATATTTTTGTTGTCATCGTAACTGAGTATGGTACAATATGAATTAAATCAAATTATCCGTTGATATGTCGTATACGTAGTATTTTTCGGGGCAACGGGGGTCATTTTGATGTCAGTCTCCACTCAAAGTAACATGCGACAGATTGTACTAGGTTACGTTTACAAGCAACTGGGAGTAATCCCTAACCTGACCTATTGGGAGAGGTTGATTCATGCCTTTCGCATTAGTGCCAGGTGAACACAAACTATTTCAGTCGGAATTTGAACTTGGTTCGCCAATTCCATTTGCTGTGCCGTTAACCGTTAGGCCAAGTCTGCACCTCCATGGTCCGGTTTACTTCATCATTATTGTTACTACAAACCTCGTTCTATTTTCACGAGTGGGTGGAAACACTATATAGAAAGAAAAAAATGAAATCTGTTTAAGATATTTCAAGTGTTCTTTGTAGTATTATACCGAAAAGAGACATGTCGATACGTAACCAGCATTTCTTCTCGCTGATGAGACGTCTCGTTCTTGGGTTGCACATTTACGGGAGAGAGTTATCTGTGGAGGGAACAAAACTGTTGGTCCACACAGGAGAAAGGCTCTCCCACGTGGCCGGAGAGAAAGACGACACAAATCAGTAATTTCAAGAAAAATGTGGGTTCCTTTTATTTCCGTTGATAGCTTCGATGCAGGACCGGTTCGCGGATCAATCAGGGTATTGAATTCTATTTCGTTGAAATTTTCCTAGTTACGTTACTGAAGAACTGACGGTGATGATAGTAGTTCAAATCAGGCCGCATTCGCACCCGTTAGTGAAACCCCTAGCTGTTGACCCATCGCTGCTGTGTCCCCAACTGACTAACTGACACCCAATTTAAAATCACGGCGCGCCCTTAAAAATACTCTGATTGGTCGAACGCATTCTCTTTGTTCCCTTGGTCAGCCGTTTGACCTATTTTCTAGCCCTGAACCTGATACGGCGGTATGGGGCAAGTGCCAATACTATCAACCCCACACGCTATTCTTCTCTACCCAGCAAGCGAAAGCACGAACACACGACCCGAGTGTATTTCATTACATCTTCTCATCTCCTTTTCAAACGTACATAATAATATGCAAATTAAAACTGTGCATTTTACATAAACTATGTCCTGGACATCAGTATTAAATCCTTTAGTTATGTTAAAGAAAACTTATTTTTACACCCATAAATGCTTGTTATTGATAGGCAGATGCTGTATGCTGTTTCTGTTGGCTTGCCCCTCGCTTACGAGAATCAGGGGAAGATGGTCTGTCTATCTTCCGCTAGTTAGAAGGTTGTTGTGGAGTCCAACTGCGCTGCGCAGACCTTTCCACACTTAGGACAAGGGAAGACGTGAACCGCCCGCTCCTTCAGTCTTTTCCTCTTGTCGTCAACAGCTGCTCCAACTGGCCACTGTCACTCTTCTGGTATACTACACCCACACAGACATGATCCAGGGGTCAGGAACTTTACGGCAGGGTGTCACATCAAAATTGCTGTTTTCCCCATATTTCGACCTTGGATCCCAGACTAGCAGCGGTGCCAGCCTTTTCCGATAAGCATCTGCTTATAGTTAAATAACAATCCGAAGAAGCTTCCAGTTTTCAACCTCGTTGCGGCAAACTAAAATACAGTCGGTCTAAACTGCATATTAAAGATTTTTGATTTCTGGTTGGTAATCTGAAAATTCTGACACATCAACACCTACGTTTTTATGTGGGTATAAGTTGCACTATTTTGTATTTAAATTCATTAAACTACTAAAAACTAAATGCTACTTTTACACGAGAAAAGAACGTAATACAAGAAATGTCCAATTATTATATGAATTACAAATTATCATTCAAACGGTTCTTCGGACGATTGAACACCTTCTTGTTGTTTGTGTTGTAAACACGACGTTTCGGCCAATCCATTCTTCGGCCTGCTTCAGGTGTAAAATCCGAGTGTGATGTGTTAAACAGAAGTTATGTTTAAATGGGACAACCTTTACAGCACAGGGCCCGGGTGTTTCTGTGTCTTTGTCTTGTCGGGTTTCGGTCTGTTGAGAAGTGGAAGCCACATCGGGTTGAAATCCGCACATGTCTAATGGATCGGCCGAAACGTCGTGTTTACAACACAAACACCAAGAAGGAGTTCAATCGTCCGTGTTCAAACTACAGAAAATATCTTTACATATTATCAGTTTTTTTAATATTCTTGATTCCGTCTGCGTAATGGGCTGTGCCTCTTGAACCCCCATTTCCCGCTCAAGAGCTTCGCCTCTTAACTGCTTAGATATTACAACCGCTGCCTACTACCGGTGATAGCTAATTAGATTACTCATTTAATGTGAAGAAATAACAATGCAGGATTATAATTATAGAATGTTACTATATGCAATGCTATCAGTAACGTTTTTGTTTTCCGCTAGAAAAGAATGAGCAAATTATAATGAATGGGGCTCTGCTTATAGCTACATTTAATTACATGGAATGAATGGTACTACAACCTCGCATCAACGCTCAAACTGATCGACTGCAGCGACATCCAATTTTTTTCCACAGTATACAATACAAATAATTACCAACCTTTATGATGGAAAGATTGTGTTGTGTCAATCTTCGAAGTTGAGAGGACATCATTGCCTTTACAATCACCATTCGAAATCCTGGCTTTTACTTGGACTCGAACGCCGACCATTGACGTCGGTAGGAAAATACGCAGCAATTTCAGCTGAATACTTAAACTGAAATTGAGACGGCCATTCATCGGAGTGTGTACTTGCACGGGTCTCCCAAGGCAACGAGTGATCTCCTGATCTTTCACTTATTGATTCGACTCTATGTAATATGTATGGGGAGTGTGAGTATGAACGGCCTGTTTCCTTTTCATGCGTCCTTGCAAGTTGAGACTAACAAGTCTTTTATGACCACCCCCATGCAAGTTCACCGAAGGGATACCGTCATTCTAATCACACAGCTTAGAGTGTACTCAATTAGCTCCTGAGTGCACAGGGAAATTTGTCCTAATGAAGAGTTTTCCACACTTCGCTCATACCGGGAATCGAATCCGGGACCTTCTGCGCATGAGGCAGACGTGCTAACTATTACACTATCCAAACGGACTTCTATGTAACAGATAATCTTTCAGTGCATTCTCAGCTCTTATGAAAATAGAATATGACTTCTTTGACTGGCTTGCACTGAAGAGGAAAATGGCGACCGGCAAGTTGAATAGCATCGAGGATAGAAATAAATGAGTCGGTATTTGGGTTAATTCATAATCTTTCACATTTCCTTTGAGAATAAGTCCATTCGTTCTGCTTCTTGCGGTTAAAATATAGCAATATTGCTTGCAATGTGAAATGCTTGAAGCGACAAGTATAACAAAACCAGTTGATGATGATACAAGGTTTACCTGGTCAATAAAGGAAATAAAACGTAAACCTTATTGATGCATATCCTTTATAGTACCAAGTATAATACGTCGTTGTGTCGGTTCGCAACTCCCAGTCGTGTTGTTTAGTGTTCAGAGAATGACGAGAACTTAACGAGAACAAATAGATAAATCATTTTATAGTAGACCATAGGTTCGCACAAAAGGTATGTCAAGAGAGTGTCCCGGAAGATAAATACTCACTTGTAAGGCTTTTATGTAGAGATCATACCAATGTCACCAGAGTGTAACAGAAAGTATATATGGTATATGGCCACCATTTTCTGTTCGTTATCTATTTCTGTAAAAAAGAGATCCCTCTTTCCTTAGGGGTTGTAGAACTGAGTCTGCAGAATGGATGGACCGAAACGTTGTAGTAACAACATAAGCAAAACAAAGCATGAATTCAATATTCCAAAGAACACTTGGAATGATAATGAGTCTTCACAAAATTAGTGTGTAACCATACGTTCTTTTATATAAGGAATCGCGGAAGTGATAAACCATTTTATTAAGGTTGTATGACGAGTATGCAAAAAGTAAGACGAGATATCAATACTACCATCTGCTTATCATTGAAATTCATCTCTTTCATTTCAACGATTCTCGGCGACATTTACATTTATTTTGCTTTTATGGACACCTTACACCTATTACCTCATATTAGCATCTTAAACAGCCCGATGTATAGTGTATATGGTAGTACCACACAACCGTAATGATGTTCACAGCTTATTATTTTACAGGAGAGTTTTATACAGTAATTCAATATTCAACTCAGCTAGCCTCAAGTTTGAAGCTGAGATACGAGCAGCTGTGGAAGATAAGAGGAAAAGACGGAAGAAGCGGGCTCTCTTTCAAACACCATCAGCCCAGGGTGAAAAGATCTGCGCCGCTCGGATTGGGCTCCACAGCCACATTCGAGCCTGCAGAGGACAGGCAGACCATACTACCCTGATCCTCGCAAGCGAGGAGCAAGCCAGCAACATGGTAACTCAATATTATTTCTAATTTAACAGTTCATAATGCAAATTAATGGCACGTTACTTTAAGAACATAGAACAAATAAAACCAACAAAAAAACAACAACAAAGAAAAGACATTAAGAAATTTCAGGTTTTCAAGCCTATACCTACCGAGGTTTTATATTCAAATAAGGCATATTGATGTGTATATGGTTATATCACAGTTTTTTTCCTACTTAAAAAGTGGTGAGTCAAAGTTTTGTTTTTACTTTTAGAAAATCATGTTAAGACTTGAGACTTGTTTGACTATGCCACCTTTGGTACAAGGCAATATTCACGGTGTACTGTTCTAAGTTTACATAGAAACATCAGGAGTCAGAGTAAATACTTTCCTCTCGTATAATGGACTCTGAAGATCGCCATTTATTAGGTTGTTACACATGAAATGTCGTTTTCTTATATCATAGAGAATAATGCTAAAAGGGAAACATTTACTAATGTAATTGCATTGTTTTGCTGATTCAATGTAAATAAAGATAGCATTCGTTATTATTGGAGGTTTTTGAGTCACTAGCAGCAATGGTGTCTACCCTAGAAGTCAGTGTAATTTTCAAGTGCGATTTCAAAATCGGGCATAATGTTGCTCAAGCTGTTGATAACGTCAACAAAGCATTTGGAGTGAACACTACTTCAATGCAAACTGTTCAACACTGGTTCAATGGTTCAATAGGTTTAGATCTGGAAATATCAATATCATGAATCGTGAAGACTTATCGACAGCAATGGCCAACGACCCACGGTTGGAGCACTCTTTGGAGACTTTAGGACTTCAACAGCGACCATATCAGGTCATCTCCCCACCGGACAATAACCCCCACCGGACAATAACCCCCAGGACAAAAACCCCACCAGACAATAACCCTAGCGGACAAAAAACCTACATAGTAGAAAATAAAACAGAATTTGTTTAAAGTTTTTGCCCATCACGAATTTATCAAGTGAGGAAAAGTGCACATCAAAACAATTTAATTAATGAATATTTGTGTTTTAGGGCCTGGAAAATGGTTTTATTCTAAACTTTTAGCACAACTTAGCCAAGGTGGTCCCAATTGGAATTCTGAATATGAAATAAAATTAAACAATTTAACAAACAATATTATAATGTATCTATTCCCCATTGTTTTTCTTTCATGAATTCTCTTATTTCTCTCATGAACTTTCTTATTTCTTTCTATTTTTGTTTAATGTTTATTTTAATATTAAATTGAGGAAAGGATTAGTGTTTAGGGTTAAGTTTTATTTTAATTTCTAAATGTTCAATTTGCACTTAAATAAGAATTTACACCAGAAAACTTTCTGTGATAATCCTTAAAAACACAGAACACATGTAGATTTTTGTTCCTAAATTTATTCTCTCTCTGGTCTTCATATTTAAATTCAAATTTAACATTTAAAAATCAAACACTAGACCTTTAATCGAAAATCTACCTGTGTTCTGTGTTTTTAAAGATTATCACAAACAAGTTTCTGGTGTAACTTCTTATTTAAATTGAAATTGAACATTTAACAATTAAAAATAAAAATTAACCCTAAACACTAACCCTTTCGTCAATTTAATATTAAATTAAACATTTGAAAATCAAAAAGCCAACGGGAACGCATGAGCAATAATTTGGGACGCTAAAATGCGATTGGGCTATTCTAGATGTTTTAGAATATGTGGCTGAATTCTGGGACGTCCACTAAAACTATATAAGCATCAACATTTACCTTAGGTTTAAAAAATATAAGATAACATCTATTTGGAGTTTTTATTAATTTCTTACCAAACCACTTTGAAAATATCTCTTATTGCAACGATGCATGGATCAAATAAAGTAATGGGCTATAGTCATATTAAAAGCGTATATTATACCCAATGCCTCTGAGCATTTCCTCCAATGTCTTACGGCCATCTCTAAAATCAACACAGAGATTTCTGAGTCGTTTTTGAAGGTCTCTGGTTTCACGTTGTACACGTTTGTGAAGTGGTTGCCCTCTCGCATAAAGTGTAAGACGCATGGAGACAATGGCTGCATCTTTCCGGATGCACTCAATAGAAGTCCAACTTGTAGGGTGAGAGTAGGCCACCAGCTGTTGGAATCCACGATTCCAACTCTCGCAGAGGTTGTTGGTGCGGTCTTTATTGTTAATTGTAGCTAGGTTTACATTGCATTTCTCCAGTGGGAATAATGGAGAAATCCTCCGCATACGCATTGTCACAGGACCTGGATATTGTCTGTTCTGGCCAATGCGGCGGTATGTTCTTCAAGTTCATTAGAAGTATTGTCTTTTATGTAGTCCATTCCATTAGACAGACGATCAACAGGAAGAAAGGCAAGTCCATCTAGCATAAACAATTTAACAAATACTATTATAGTGTATCTATTCCCCATTGTTTTTCTTTCATGAATCTTCTTATTTCTTTCATGAATCTTCTTATTTCTTTCTATTTTTGTTTAATATTTAATTGACGAACGGATTAGTGTTTAGGGTTAATTTTAATTTTGTATTATACGGTTTTATTCTAGACCTTTGGCACAACTTTGTGTTTTTTACACAAAAATTGTGTCCGGGAAAATCTTTATACGGTTTTATTCTAACACATGTGTGCGTGTGTTAATTTAAGAGAGAGAGAGAAAGGGAGAGAGAGAGAGAGAGAGAGAGAGAGAGAGAGAGAGTGAGAGCGTGTGTGTGTGCGCGCACGCGTGTCCGTAAAGTTCAATGTCCACAAATAGTTGACCTCTGTAAAATCTGCGCGAGGCATTCTTTGAATTTAAATGACAGTCTCAGACAGCGTTAATCACTTTTTTGAATATCGTCTGGGTTATTGTCCGGTGGGTTTATTGTCCGTATTCACCTCCCGCCAACGCTGTTTTTGTTGTTCTTCTTTTTAAGTGGAGATCAGCTTGTGCACATTGGGTTGTCTCTTTCATTTGTAGCTAGGCTGGCCGAGACGAATAAGATGACTGCCAAGCGGTAGGTCTTTTCTAAGTGTAACCTTCTCTTGAATGGAACGCCTCACTGGACTGAAGGGCCACATCTGTTCTACTATTTTACTTATGCGTGTTGTATAGCCATCTTGGGCTTGAAGAAAAAGGAAGACTCGAAACTTGTTTATAAAAATATGAGGATATATTTTTATTTCATAAGATACATTGTGACGTGGCGGAGAATGAAGAGTGGGAGAGAAGTAACGAGGGCTGACAGACTGTTCCCAACAGGGGAATTGGCCCCGTGCTCCCAAGCCCAGCTGCTGTCTGTCTCTCTGGCGCCCTATGTCTCTCTGAGGGCGTCCGGTGATTCTCTGGCTTTTTCGAGGGCCTCTGTGTCGCTTTTATCGGGCTCGAACGCCCACGCTGAAGTTCAGTCAACATTTTCCGCAAGTTCAGTCAACATCCTGTTTATGACCCCTGAACACCGGATGTGTCTTCCGGTCCCAGACACCTTGCAGCCGATATCCTGTCCACAACTTTCAACACCTGTGGGGGGTCAAATCTGTGACAATGCGGTGTTGCCAATATAGATATTTCTTTTTGCAATTTTTAAAATCTGTAAATCACTACCAAATTCGAAAAATTAAACGAAAAATATTTAAATCGGCCACACTGGACTCCCAAATCCGAAAAATTAAAAAAAAAATAACATCTAAATTGGCAACACAGAACTCATGAATTCGAAAAATAAAATAAAAAATCATCTAAATTGGCAACACTGACTGTAGTAATGGGTTCATGCCATTAGTGCGCGCTGTCGCCGCCACCGGGACTCCATCGCTGCTACTGCTACTGATGGCAAAGGTTAGGTCGAGACGGGAGGCCACCCGGTCTGGGTCTCGTATCTCGAAACTGTCTTTGCCGTCGGCGGCGGCGGCGGCGACATCGACGACGACTGCCTTGCCTTGCCACCGTCGATGTTCTGGCCACGTTCTTGTTGAATTATTGCCCTACGCGCTGCCCCTCTCCCCCTCTCTCTCTGTCTCTCTTCCTATTTAAGAAAATGTAGGCGCAAGGAAAGAGCTCAAGAAGCTTGTGACAGTACACATTGAATACACACTGAAAAACAAATACTACTACTACTATTACTACTATTACTATTACTGATAATGATGATGATGATGCCGAAGAATTATTTGTTACAGTTTCACATAGTGGCCCTTCCATCGAACACCTGGTCAAATCACATAGCAACACACCTTGGTAGCCCACGTATGCACACATATGTGATAACGCTTCAGGTGTCTAAATATAAAGGTTTATCTTGATGATAATAAATATGTTTGAGACTTAACACGCCTTTCTCAATCTTTCTTTTCCACATTGTCTAATCACATCTACCATTCTGTCGGATTCCCTTACATCCACATAACAAGTATATATATTAAATTTTTTTAAAGGTTTCCTGTAACTGCAAGATTGAATTTTGCTTTATTTTGCTTTTACATGGCTTTCATTTTTTTAAATCAGTTTTTCTATTTTTTCCATTTCTTTCTTTTGCTTTTCTTTTTCTTCCTCCTCATTTTGTTGTAATTCGTCCGTTTTCTGTTGTTGCTGTTGTTGTTGTTGTTGTTGTTGAGACTCGCTGTCACATGTTCCCGAACGATGTCGTCTGTCGTGGTATTTCCTTGTCTAGTGGAGAAATTCTTCTCATCTTAAAGGGACCCCATTTTCAGTGGCACAATTAACCAGGTTCGATTAATCGAACGTTGTTCGATCCTGGTCACGATCACCAAATTAGACACCTGTAGCGTTATCACATATGTGTGCATGCGTGCGCTACCAATGTGTGTTGCTATGTGATTTGTCAATGTGCGTTGTGTTCGATGCATAACTGTTGCATCCACAAGTCTCGGCCTCAATTCTGGACTTGTTTGCGGGTCGGGCGTATTATCGCTCGTGTCCATCTGCACGTGCGGGCAGATGCATTCTTGATGAGAAGACATTGTGTTTCAGACGAATCGTCGGGAACTGGAAACGGCAGCTGGAAGCGAATCTCTGAAACGGAAAACTGGTTGCACTCTTGATAGAAAAAAGGACGACGTCTGATTATAAAATAAATGGATATTTATCGTCCTTCACTTCTCAATATGCTGGTGATCCTATAACTGCATAGACGGGACAAATGAGTTTGGTTTGCAGTGCATCCGAAATCAAACGATCAGTCGAAATTCAGTTCTTAGTCAACTATGCCTCTTAAAGACCGATCTGCTGTCGAGACTGGCTTTCGCTGGTCTGCTCAGGTTACTACTATTTCAAAATGGTCCTATGTTTTCACATTCGGGTAATATCTAAACACATACACATACATATAATTACAGTCATACGTAACTACGTATACGCACACATATTGAACATCCGAAACACACACCCACACACACTTTATATACATACTAACGTAAATGTTTGTATTAATTAGAATATCTATCACTAGACACTCCCCAGGCTTTCATGTCATCTAACAAAGATAAAAGTCGCTGTTAAACTCTGGAAACTCAAGCAAATATAAATTGCAACGGAGCAGACGCTGATGAGCAGCTCCCCTTCGAAATAGACATTCTCCGTTCCTCGGTGTCAGCTTGTGTTTTATTTTCTTGACGTCTACCTAAAGGGTTGCGCCCCTTGAATCCCAATTTCCCGTTCAAGGGTTTCGCCTCTTAACTGCTTAGATATTACCACTGCCGCTTACTACTGGTGGTAGTTAAATAGATTGCCCATTTAGTTTAAAGAACTAATCAATGCAGGATTTTACTTATAGAATTTCATTGTATACAATGTTATCAGTAATATTTTCGTTTTCCTTGGATAAAAGTGCGCTCAGATTATAAAGGATGGGACTCTGCTTATAGCTACTTTTAATTACATGGAATGAACAGCCACGCTAGTGGACCACAGCGACATTCTATTCTTAATTGCTCGTTAACGCGTCCCAGGGCGGGACAGCCGGAAATCATTACCAGATGTGATCTAAGCAAGCACAAAAAATGCTATCCCATCCCAACCGAGCTAACCTCAGTTGGAACCAACTGATGACTCATCAACTGGGTGTAGGTTTCCGCCGGACAGACAAACAGAGAAATGATTTCGATATGATATTGATGAATTGCGGGCTGTCCAATGTGTGAGATTAAATAGGAACTATATTATGAAAGATAGGGACTAATTTGTGAACGCTAAAGTCTCCCTCTTCGTTAATAGTACGTATAAAAGCACATTTTAGACTGAGAAAAAGTCAACATAGATCATAGTGGGGCAAAAGGTAGACAATCCAAAAGTGATTACTTTGTGTGATAGTCTCGGCATCAATGTGCTTAAACTATTGTAGCACAACATCTACCTCTTCCTTCCTTTCTCTCTCTCTATCGCTTTCTCTC
>VCCN01006608.1:0-21706 GCA_006491835.1 Architeuthis dux
TTGGAAAGATGAAGAATATAGGGAAATATGAAATGAGAGCTTGAAGTTGCATTAAAATAGAATACATTATTCTTTAGAATATTATCTAGTGTAAAAAATTAAAAATTTATTTTACAATAAAGAATAAAATCAATTTTATTTCATTAATGACACCTAAGAAATCTAATCTTTTTGTGCTAAAATCTCAAAAAAGATTAGATTTTATTTAAATGTATGAAAAATACTTGTTTAAATTTTATGGACCAATTTTATTTCTGCATTGATAATCAAAAATACAAACTAAGAATAAAATATTTCAATGAGAAAAGTTTTGAATAGACAAACATTTCATACTAAAGAGATTTATGTTTGTCTGTATAACTGGTGGCACAAAACTAAAAACCATTTAATTTCCTTGTATACGGTTTAGGTTCAGTGTAAATCTATTATTTCAAATTACAATATATGAATTGCAAAAGCATGCACTGAATAACTGACACGGGTAGATTTTATAGTTATAAAACATTTTTATTTGGGAGAAATCTTGAAAATGTCTTGCTGAAATTTTAGCTTTTCTCATGACATTCTGCACCAAATCATCTCTTGGTACAAATTCTCCTCTTATCCAGCACAGCACTGAATTCATAAATCGAGAGTAACTTCATGGAACAGGTTGTGTTTTACTTATCCATTACAAATCCATTCAGGGCTCAACTTGGATTTCTGTCAAAAGCAACACTAGATCATGCTTAAAATACAGGAAATTGTGTGCCACATTTTTGGTAGATCCCTGCTTACCATTCACATTTGTTGCTTCTGCTAATCCTACTTGTCTTCCTGGCAGTTCAACATTTTAGAATTTCAGTACTTTCTGCCACATATAGATACCATGTATCCAGAAAACTTCTACAGACCTTTTCACTTGGTCTTCCACCTTTCAATGTGATAGAGCTGCTTTGACTTCTTTGACAAAAAATAAAAAGCTGTCACAGAAATTAAAATACAAATGTTCACTTTTTTAATTCTTTGCCACCCTTTTTCAAGCAAGCAAAATTCATATTGCAAACATGGTCTGCACCAAAGAATAAGTCATCAGAAGGGTAATTAGAATCATCAGTATGATCCCTACAAGAAAATTTGACTTCTAGTACTATAAGATCTAATTCTGTGTAAAACATAAATCCCTCTGAACATCTCTCATTAACAGTTATTAGTGAATAATTGACTTACATGACAAGTAATGAAATAAACGAATAAACAGGAAGTAAAAACATTTCTGTAGGTAAGATCTTTAGTTTTTAGTTTAGTTTAAAACAATTTTCCGTAATAACATCTTACATGCTTTAAGACCTATATAAATATAAACTTATGAAACTTTCTATATTAAAAGAGAAAACATATATTTTTTCTCTCAGCAAAATATTTACTGTTTAAAGCTACAAAACTTCCAATGTGTGCCATTGGTTGGTTGAGGTGACTAAATATTACTAAAAACTCTGTAACCTATACAATGGTAATATCCTTCTACCTAACACACAAGAAAATTACATTAACCTCTCTGACTATAACCGTACCAGTGATTAGAAAGATCTTTTGAATCTAGGACCTAATTGCCATCTTCAAACCAAATTTGACATCCTCAGAAAGGAAACAGATTGAAATTCTGTATTAGTCAACCCTACTTGAATCGAAAAACAAATACTATACATCTTGCAAGACCATCTTTTCCCCTTATCTATTGTCATTTCTTCTTCTGACCAGCACATCTACATTTTTGCTGTTTAATTATTTGTATAATATCTTTCACTCTAGTCACTCTGATCCATGTTGATCTTTTTCTATCTCTTAGAGTTATCCCTATCATTGCTCTTTCCATGGCTCTCTGTGCAATTCTAAGTTGGTTTCCAGCTCGTTTTGTTAATTTCCATGTTTCGCAACTGTAAGTCATGGCTGATATCATGCAACTGTTGTATACTTTACGCTTTATGCACATTGGCAAGGTGCTCTTCAGAATGTCTCTATTCATGCTAAATGCCTTCCAATCTATCGTTATGCTTCATTTTATTTCGCAGTCATGGTCTTTCTTTAGCTTTATTACCTGTCCTAGTATTCATTGACCTCTTTCTAGAATCTCTCCTATCTTTATGACCTTTTTGGGGACTTTATCGTTGAACATTAGTTTTGTCTTTGTTCTGTTCATCTTTAAACCTACTTTTTACTTTTTCTTGTAATATTACAAAATTGAAGAAAAATCCCACAGACATACTAAAGAAGAATGTAAATTCATTAATCACTGCAAACAATGCCAAGATAATAATAATTTTTTTCAATTGGATAGATATCCTATCCAATTGAACAAATTATTGGAGACTACCAACCTGCATATTTATATGGCAATGTAAAAACTCATAAAAAAGGCTTGCCCCTGCCACCAATAATTTCCCAAATTCCCATCCTCATCAAAAACACTTAAGAATATTATCTCCCAATATTTACCAAGTAAATACTACCCAAGAATTTCTACAAATATTAAATACAGTTGAACCCTTCCAAGGTGTTTGGCTTTGCTAGACGCCGAGAATTTGTTTACCAACATTCCTGTTGACAAAACTTTTGATATCATCTGCCAATAAGAAACTGTGTTTATATACACAGTTCCTTATCACCACCCAAAATCAAACCGGTTATCCTCCAAAAGCTGCTATGTGCTTTCACCACTGAAGTCCCTTTTTACGACCACAACGTAAACATGTATATTTCCTTCCTGTATAACATTTCCTTTCAGAAGTCTCCTTCTGTATAACATTTCCCAGCAGCAGCAATTTCCCTTAAAATTAGAAAGCTTATCTTAGTAGCTGTTGCAATTGTCTGTCCCCCTATTGTAAATTATGCACAATTAATTATTTTATATACCCGCATAGTTTCATAAATCATGCATCCGGACTCAAGATTTATTAATGGCCAATTTCACTCTTCTGTGGTCATAATTTATTTTTGTTTTCTTTTAGAAATGGAAAAACTAAAATGAAAATTAAAATCGGAAAAATCTGTCAACCCTGGTGAGGTCAACATTTTTGTGTCAACTCTAAAAATAGAATTGGCCCACAGGGGAAGTGAATATACATTAACTCTAAAAATAGAATTTCTTTGTTTTCGGTCTTTATTTTTTTTTCTGGAGGGATAATAATTAGGCACAAGAACAGTGAAGCATCAGTTGAATGATGTCAGGCTTCCACAAAACTGATATTTTAGCATGCAATCAGTCGCTGAATTTATTTTAAACAGCACAAAGGTTTTACTATTTTGAAAAGTTCTTGTGGGCTGCACCAAGAGCTCTCGTGGGCAGCATTCGGCCCGCAGACCGTATGTTGTGCAGGCCGGCTCTTGACATTAAATATGTATATTTTCTCTGATTTGAAGATAGATAAAGAAATGAATATAATTTTCTTGTAATATCTTTTTTCATGTATTTTTAAAGTTGATCCACATTTTTTAAAGAAAAAGGTCTCTCTTTTTAGTGTGTGATTTTATGTTTTGTTTTGAAATAAAAACTCTTTCTAGAAGACAATCCACACACTGCATAATAGGGTTGCTCTCTAGAGTGTGGTCACAAGTGATCTTTTAGCAACAAACTCTTTTAAAACGCTGTTCTGAACACTTCACAGAAATAGGGATTCTCTCAAGTGTGTATTTTCGAACCTCCTAGAAAATACAAATCCGCACACAAAAAAAATCATTAAAAAATGATCTAGTTTTTGAATTTGAATCCTGTGAAAATGCTAATCCACATACTTTGCATGATTAAGGTTGTTCTTTACTGTGTTTTATATGAAATGAGTGAAAATACTTAACGAGACACTTTATAAAAACAAGGTTTCCCCTCAGTGTGTTGCGTGTGACATTTTAAATTTGCATTTTGTTTGTCTCCAGTGTGTGTTTGCATGTGTCTCTTCATATGTGAATTAATCGAAAATGCTGATCCACACACTTGGCATGAGTAGGGTTTCTCCCCAGTGTGTGTTCGCATGTGTTGTGTCAAATTTGAACTCTGTGAAAATGCTGATCCACACAGTTCACAAGAGAAGGGTTTCTCTCCAGTGTGCGTTCGCATGTGGTTTTTAAAAGCTGAACTATCTGAAAATGCTGATGCACACATTTCACAAGAGTAAGGTTTCTCTCCAGTGTGTGTTCGCATATGTGTCTTCAAATGCGAATTCATTGAAAATGCTGATCCACACACTTGACAAGAGTAAGGTTTCTCTCCAGAGTGTGTCCGCATGTGATTCTTCAAAGTGGAACTCGCTGAAAATGCTGATCCACACACTTGACAAGAGTAGGGTTTCTCTCCAGTGTGTGTTCGGATATGTTTCTTCAAAGTGGAACTAGCTGAAAATGCTGATCCACACACTTGACAAGAGTAGGGTTTTTCTCCAGTGTGTGTTCGGATGTGTGTCTTCAAATCTGAATTTTTTGAAAATGCTGATTCACACACTTGACAAGAGAAAGGTTTCTCTCCAGTGTGTGTTCGGATGTGTGTCTTCAAAGATGAACTGTCTGAAAATGCAGATCCACACACTTGACAAGTGTAAGGTTTCTCTCCAGTGTCTGTTTGCATGATTTTTTCTAATCTGACATTTTTAAATAGGCTTTGCTCAAAAAAGGTTTCTCTTCTGTGTGTGTCTGCATGGGTAACATTTCTATCCAATGTGTGTGTTTGCAAATATGTTTTGAAATGTGAAAATGCATAACCCTGCAACTGCCAAGAATAAAATGTGTAAATGCTTTTTCAATAAATGGTTTCTTTCTTCATTCTCATTGTCAACATCAAATCAATGATTACAGTTCATGGCCATCAATTTTTCACTGCAATATCTGTGAATAAAGAAGAGGTATTATTAAAGAAAATACTAAACTCATGCATTGTTCACAATAATAAAATTATAACAGCAGTTTGTTTCTATGTACACAAAATATCACACATATTATGTGCAGTTACTAAATAAAATTAAATTGAACATAATTTAGAGCATTTTTAATTTTTAGAAACCATCAACCAAAATTGTCAACAAGCTTTTAAGTTGGTATGGCTGGCTACATATGTATCATGCATACAGTGTGGAAAAAAGTGTGAAAATTTAAACATTAACACTTTATTATGTCTAGAAAAAAACCTTTTTTTTGTTTTTTTTAAATTTTCCCCAAACAGGTTTTAAGTTTATGCTTAGTTTGTGTCATTCATGCTTGTTTTTTGAAAAGTCAGACTTTTTTAGTGATCACTTCCCAACAAAAGGCAAGATAAAAGTAACGTATTCACTGATCACCCTTTTTTTCCATTTTTTAATTGATCACCCCCAAGCTACTAAAAGACATTGGTCAAGTGGCTAACCAGACCTGTTTTCTTAAGTTTCATTTATCCATCAAAAAATGAGAAAGATTGTTTTTAACATTCAACCAACAAAACAAGTGTAATTGCACCAAACCATTTATGAACTTGAAAAAAAAAGAATGAAATGTAAAAATAACTAACAGATTCAGTAGAAAGGTATTTATTTAGTTGAATTTAAATAAAATGTTGATATTTTTCATTAGTTGCTCTGTACATAGAGAGATTTGATAAATTTTTTTCTGAAAGTAAACATGTAGGACATTAAAAAAATGGTAAAATACAAAATATATTTCTGTTAAAACAGAATATTTTGTCTTTTTCATAGTAAAGCAACCAGCACTGTATGGGAAGATTTAAGAGACAATTGTTGAGAAAAGAATATATTTTTAAAAGTTGGTGTTCAAGTAGAGGAAAGGAAGAACGGAAAAAAGAAAAAAAAACTAATTTCCGATTTGTAGCAGCTTTGCTTCAAGTTCTCAAAGTGGAAAAGGGGAAGAATTGTTTTGTTTGAACAATAAACAAGTCTGTTGCTCAAAATAAATATGGCCACCATTTTGCTATGCCTTTAGATTTCTTCATAAATAGAATAAACAAATACAAAACATACAGATAGTCAAAAATGGAATATGGAAAATACCTAAAACTGTTTAAAACCAATTTGCGAATTGAAGCTAAAAGTAAGTAAAATGCCCTTTTTCCTTCTTTGCAGCTTTAGATCTTTGCACAACGGTAAATAAAATGACTTCAAATGAAATCTGTGACCTTGAGGATGCAAAAAACCTGGCATAGCTGTTTAATAGAAGTCCAAAATATACTTTGATAGGAAAGCCGTGAATTATTATGCCTGTCAACAAGACAATCTTTTCTGCTGCTAATATATTTCCATTCCTTTTTTGCCTCCTGTTTACTGGTCTCATCTGAGATGGAAGTTGGAATTGTCGAGATTTCATTGGTTGTTTGAAGCCATCAGGCATGTACTGAAGGAATTAACATGTGTTGCTATGTTCAGTATATGCAGCTGGATTTGTTCAGACTGAGAGTCACAGTTCCAACTATCTACATGTATCATTGTCAGTTCAGTCAATGAACAAGCTGGTGAATAGCATGATCTCATCTTGCTCTCTCAGCCTGTATTAACCTTGGGGAAGCTTTTGTTTATTCACACAATGATGATGACAAGAACTTAACTACACAAGGATGCTACCTAGTGCAACTTACAGTCAGTCAGTGAATATCACTCTTGAAATATAAAAGTGTTAACTGTCATTTTGAAAATCATGTGATATGTACAAAATATTGAACATAATTCTGGAATTCAACATGAAAATGTTCAAACTTAGCAAAATATGTGGAAATACAGGGAGGTACACAGAGAAGAGAATCTGTTTGTTGCCATTTGGCATAGATATAGTAACCAATTTATATTCCAATTTTGGTTCCAATTGGTATAGTGTTGGAGGAGTTTTGTAACAGACAAACTCAACTTCCAAAATCTGTACATGCATAATACATTTTCATTATCCACTGTTATAATACTGAACCTAACATCAATAATAATGATAACAGATCTCAATAGAAACCGTCATGTGACCAACCGTCATGTGACCAACATCTTTTGGCAATAGCTGTGGTGGGGGTGATCAATTAAAAAATTGTTAAAAAGGCTGATCATTGAATAAGTTACTTCTCTTACCTTTTATTGGGTAGTGATCATGAAAAATGTCCGAATTTTCACAAATTTTGAAGAAGCTTTACAAAGTGTTAACAAAGTTAAGAATTGTTCAAGAATTGTTCAAGCTACTGACATTACCTCTGGTCTACCCATTAGCCATTTTCTTCTTGAAAATTGCCATAACATGCAATACATACATAGCTAGGCAGACCAACTTAAAAACTGAAAAAAGCTATGGTGACAGTTTTGGTTGACAGTTAAGAGAAAAACTTCATGAATAATATAAGTAATATTGAATACATCAAAAATAAATTAACATATCTTTTTATTAAATTGGTTGACATCAATAATGTGAATTGATATTTGGTTCGAGATTGGTGAGTTTTAGTTGTATGTCACTACACTCTTCCAGGTTCAGTCTGTTCCTCTGTGGTATTAGAACTGGATTTGATATGATTAAAAACAGTTTCAACCATGTACGAACTTGGGAATGCAAGTAAAAATGGCACAAAAAGAGGCTTTTACTTTTGAACAATGATTTATCTTTGAGATCCACACATATAAATGAGTTCTTCTCCTAAACGAGATTCAATGTCTGCATTTTCCATTTCCAATTCAAACGGTGTAGCAATCCAGTCAGGTACATGCCTTTTCTCAAGGTCCTCTTCAAATAAACTTTCTCCAGGTCCTCTTCAAATAAACTTCCAATCATCAAAAAATTGTCTCACCTTTTGCATCACCTTTAATGCAAACAAAAACTTGTCAACAATGCACTTTAGGTTTATAATACCTTTATAATAGGCCATGCAAATATTTGAATTGCTAAATGTTGCTTCATTGAGTTGAATGGAAAACGTGCAAAGTTGAAGTTGATGCCAAAGTTTTCTCCACATCATCAAACATCTCATCAATGCGTTGTTGCACTATATTTACAGCATACATTTTAGAATAGGTTCATAATGATATATAATTTTCCTTTCTTTGCTATATTCAAAGAGACTATATCATGCTTTCAGTCCCTCTTTATAATCAGGACTGGCAGGTGCGTAGAAAAATGTTTTTTAAATTTGGTCAATTTTGTATTTTTTCTTTTAACGTCTGAAAGACCATCTCAAAAGGATTCACTCTGATTTTCTTATTAGGTGTCTCTGCAGGTGTCATGGCATCATCACTGAAAGCTTTTTCACATGACAGGCAAATAGGCACATTGTTTCATTAGTAGACAAAGGTACAAATTCAAATTTTAAAATACTCTTGTGAATATTGTCGGTACTTTTTCTTAGCATTAGCATCCACCATTCTGCTTACTAAAAATATGGTACTTTGACAAAAAAGCGATAGGTGACAAAAGACACCTAAAACATTTTTTGTTGAACACTGTTTATTATATCTATCTATGTATCCAGACTTCGCCCAGCCCTAACTGTCTATAGTAGAAACTTGAAATTTTACTACCACCACTTCTTAATTTAAGAGGTAAAAAGGAGCATGTAGGGTGACGGCAGGGCTGTGCAGAGCCGGCAGTAGGCCAGGCCCAGATGTGATCCCAAGAAATCTTTTGGATGGGGGGGGGGGGGCTTTAGGGGCAACTAGTGTTATCTAGAAGTCTATTTAAAACATGTTTCAAAAGTTTTGTATGTGATCTTGTTGAGCTGACTGTCTTCCCAAATTTGAAAATTCCTTTTCAGGGCATATCAGCTACTGAAATTATGGTAAATAAAAGTTTTCGGACAAATTCTAAGAGTCTTGAAGGTTGTCATGTTTTTGTTTTTATCTAACTACAATCGAAGTGTTGAGTTTGAAGTTGTTCAGATCAGCAGTTCTCAAGAAATCTAATAAAAATAAATATTTCTGCATAATGTTAGCTTCATGTCGGCCATTAAACTATTAGCGTCACTGTAACATGGCCCTAAAATGCTGCTTCATGTTGGCCATTTATTTATAAATTAGCTCCCTTGACTTTCCAGTGTTTGCCACTTTGGATATTTTATATCTAGATCTAGATATTTAAGGTTGTATCTAGAGTGTTGCTCTTGAAATGCGATATCATGATGTTAATTAGTTTTAATTAAAGCCCGCATTTAATGAAATTTGGTAATTAAGTTAACACAAGAACACCAAAATGTTCTCACGGTCTGGAAAAAACATATTTCCACCTAGGCTATTTTGGGTCAGAAGTCAAACTTGAGCTCGGAATTTTAGAAAGTTACCCCATTCGGGTTATCTGACAAAACAAAAGTCTTAGATAAGTCGAAAATGATGACGGCTGACAAAGCCAAGCACAGTTTAGTGATAGCCGACCGTAATTTAAGTGGGTCATTGATTTAATCACAGGCCATTGGACACACGTACCTTGGCATCCATCAAAAACATGGATGAGAAACCATTAGCGAGTGACTGCCCTTTTCTCCTTAGTCGCTGTCAGAGAGAGACTGTCCCTTTCTCTGTAGTCGCCGTCAGAGAGAGACGAAGGGAAAGCTCTTAAGAGAAAAGTGATTAAACCCTAAATACACTCGATCGAAATACAGTCTTGATCTTTTTCATCGGAAAACCTTGCTGGTACATGCATCACAGTACATATGCAAATCTGGTGCCAGGTGACTCAGGGTATTCAGCTTGAATACACATTGCAAACTGCATCTGCCATGGTCACATCTGGGGGTCATAACAAGAACTTATCATCTACCACTGGACGATTCGCAGCCATAACAACAACAAGTTTCCTAATTTCTTTTTAAAGATCTAGCAGAAATCACACAAAGTAAAAATGCAAAAACTACTTACCTGGTTAACCAGGTAAGTAGTTTTTGCATTTATTTATTTAAGTTTCCTAATTTCTTTTTAAAGATCTAGCAGACAAAGTAAAAAATGCAATTTTTCGTAAAGGGTTTAAACCCTTTACGAAAAATTATTTATTTAAGTTTCCTAATTTCTTTTTAAAGATCTAGCAGACAAAGTAAAAATGCAATTTTTCGTAAAGGGTTTAAACCCTTTACGAAAAATTTCTTAACTTGATTCGTTCATATTATTCCCTATGTATGCCCCCCCCCCCCCCGCTAAACGAACTACCCTTTCCATATACTGGTGAATACCATCATTTTTACCCTGCTTAATATTGGCTAATTCTAAGAATATTTCCTTGCAAGATTTTTCTAGTGTAGTTTTTTGCCACAGTATTTGCAGATTATTTGCTATCATTCTATGTACGTAACTCCCTATGGGCCCTTTTGTCGTCAGTAATGCTGCATGGCATATCTCCTGTTCATTAGCCTGTGCTAATGTAAAATATTTCTCTAATTCCCCCAACCACGTCCTGAAACCGCCATCTTCACAGATATTAAGCTGCCTGTTTTAAAAGACAATCTACTACCATAGAGCTATCAGAAAGCTCTATCGGAGAATAAGTGGAAGATTAGGGACAAACAGAACTCCGGCAGTGACCACAAACCTATGGAAGTGTGCCACGCTAGGAGACGACTACAGGCATAGAGATAGGGTAACCATGAAAGTTACAGGGGAAGAGAGAATATAAATTATCATAGAGGGGACAACATAGAATGGGGTGAGAAAGACAACAGAGGGATAAATGGGCCAAAATTATGAAAAAAATGTTAGAAGAGATGAATATACACCATGTAACCACTTCTTTTTATCACCCGCAAAGTAACACTATGGTAGAAAAATTACATAGGACGATGCATGACATCTTAGTTAAGAAAATTGGTGACAACGCAAATCAACCGAATGCTTGCAGCTATCAAATTTAACGTTAGTGAGTCGACAAAGTTTTCACCATTTTATCTAGTTTACAACAGGGACGTTATACTGCCAGTAGACCACACTGCTTGTACTATGCATCATGATATCGCATTTCAAGAGCAACACCGGACATTCACCCTTGTTAGAAGTAATCTAAAGAAAGCGAGAAAAACAACAAATAAACGAACGTAGATTTTCAGCTAGGAGATTTTGTGTATTCCACCATAAGCACAGAAAATTAGATAAAAGATAAATAAAATAATAGAAAAAAACAGGTTCAGTATCTTACAGTTAACAAATTCCATCGTCAAAGCACACGTGGGACATCTGCGATCTGCTAAAATAGAGGAATAGGTTATTCCAACTGCTGACAGACCATTACGTAAGGTGACGTTAGCCACTCCAGATGATTCAAGTGAATCTGATGGGGAATACCAGAGCTGATAATTTCCAAACGAAAAGATGTCAACATCAACGAGATAACTCGGACAATGAATCCGATACCCCTAGTAACGCACTGATGTCAGGCGGAAGACAGCAAGATTACTACAGATAAGGATGGAGAAGATAATTCTTTACCTGCTCACTCACACGGAGGCCTAGCTAGTAAAAGCATGGAAATTGTAGCCGATTCAGATTCATCAGATAGCACTGAAAGTATGGAAATAGGCAAAAGTAGGAGGCAGAAATTTGCTAGAAAAAAAATATCTATACAGTAACTAAGAATACTGATGACAGAGCAGACATTAAGGGATTACATAATATATCTGCCAACTCAGAAAGCGTAAGTATAATCCGATAGTTCTGATGGGGACTGCGATGATAGTGAGAAGTTCGGGGCTATGTTATACAGATAACAGCCAACACAAAAAACATAAGTATAATCCGATAGTTAGTTCAGACGAGGACAGTGACTATATGACTAGGCACACTGGAGAGAAATAAGTACAGAAAGGGCACGTCAGTAAAACATAGAAGAGATACAATCTATGGCGAGAGTACACATGCCATAAAGTGCAAGCCTATTATAAACAAAGTATCAGACAAAAACAGAAAGAAACTGTCTACTAAGGCGAGGGAAAACAAGCAGAAAACTAGAAGCAGCAATTCAGAAGATATTGCTTGTAGCGGGTACAAAAAGGGAAAGGAAAAAGAACCAAATAAAGAATTTAGTTAACATACTGGCAGATATATTTTAGAGATAATGGTGTAAGCTTGGGTTAATGACAGATATTAACAGATTAAAAATGCAACAAAATATTATGTACTTACAGAGATCCTTTATTCATAAATGACTGTAGGACACATGTGTTAGGTTAACACATGTGTCCTACAGAGCACTCTCTCCTACTGATAAACACAATCAGTAATCGTTGCTCGTTCACCAGAACGTAAAACAGCGGAAGTCTTCTGGCTAAGGGGAATAACCTATGATACTTACTTAACAGCACTTACCATCTTTTCTTTTTTTAATAATAAAAATGTTTTCTTTTTGGCCCACTAAATATTTTTAAAAATAAACATATTTTTTTTGTTATTAGTGATTTCTTCTTGATCCATGAATGAGTTGTCTGTCCATCTGTTGACAGCATCTTCAAAGATGGCATTCAAGTTCATCTATTTATATAGTAGACAAACTTACAAAAAGCGAATGAGCATTCCTTTTTTACTTTCAATATTAACTACTGTGTGGTAAGTAACTTCAGTTACCTCGAACACATAGTTAAAGAGTGATACTCCATTTTATTAATTCAGTTTCAGTCCGCTTCCAGACATTCAACTTCTCTGAGTAAAATCTGCAAATCTTCAAATGTATTTCACAAAATACAAAAGACCACAGCCTTAATCCCTAGGCTGTTTCCTTGGTCTCTCTAAAGGTTTGTGAAATCTTGCTACTTCAGATCCAACATATGGTGTCCTCCGAATACCACCTGGCTACTTTAATATTATTGACCTCCATGGTCACTGTGGGGTAAAAAGATCATATAGGAGTGATTAATTCCTAGTTAGGTTCCACTGCATAGGAGTTACTCCGAAAATGTTTGTGCAGCTCAAATTTCCCGTCTCAGCTTCCCGACTCAATGAGGGTTGGGAGGGTGCAGGACACTTCTTCCTCCCATATTCTTCTTCTTTTTTTTTGTGTTCATTTATTTTAAAAATATATTATATAATAGGATTGGAGTCCTCATTAAAATTTAATGCAAGTTCCGGATCTTTTGATACGCTGTTGGGACCCTTAACAATGGTGTATCCATTTGTGTATCCATGGTATATCCAGTGTATCCATTTGTGGTGCAGGACAGCCTTTAGCAAACCGGCCGGATTTCCAATACTGGTAGCTAAGTCCTGGTGTCCGTGGAAGGGCAATCTCGCCGGATATGCCCAAAACTTCCACAGCTAAAATAAGCCTTCCTGATCTCCATGTCACAGTGACAAGCAATGTGACCAAGACGGTTGCATAAATAGCAGCGTTTCACAGCATAACAGTAATGTACTGTGTGGCCAATCTCTTTGCAGTTGAAGCAACAAACTTTGTATGAGTTTTGCTCACGTGTATTTTGCTCCGATTTTAACAAGTTGATCAGTTCTTCATATTCGGAATCTTTATTTTTCAAATCCATTTTGAGTCTGGTCACCTCTTCAGTAAGTTCTCAAAAAGAACTTTCTTTGATTTTTATATCAGCGTCGTTTGAAATTAGAATCGCCAAAAGTTCTGAGTCGCTGTTTACATCAACCGTAGATTTATTTTTCTTTCATTTTCTGCTTTGTTTTTGCACAGAAGTTATTTCGTTGTTGTTTTTATTATTTTGCTCATTAGGCTTGTCTAATGTTTGATACAAAAGAAATAACCCAACTTCCGTGTTTAAATTTGAAAGATATTCCAGATCCAAAATTGCTTATCTGGCAGCGCCGGTTAAAAGTGCAAGTTTTATATTTTCTCTGTTGCATTTACTAGCCCATTCAGCTATCTGTTTTTGACAATTACAATAATTTTCTGGCGTAAAAGTTGGTAAATCCAATTCAACGTGGCCAACTTCGGCCATATTGTTTTTGTGAAAAATCCAAGTGTGATAGGTTAAACAGAAGTTATGTTTAAAGGGGATAACCCTTATAGTACAGGGCCCAGTGTTTCTGTGACGTTGTCTTGTCGGGTTTAGGTTTGTTGAGAAGTGGAAGCCACATCGGTTTGAAATCCGCACTTGTCTGGCATTTAGTCGACATTTGTTTTTTCTCCGTTTCCAACATCGTTCTCTGTCAATAACCTGGACTTCCTCCCAGAGAGGAAGATGGTCGCCAGCTGATTTTTCTATCTCACCCCTGATTATCGCTTTCTTGTGTTCATCAAGTCTGACCTTGAGGTTGCCCCTACTCATGACCCCAAACTGGTGAACAACTGTGTTTATGTCATCCCCTGTAAATGTGGTATTATCTATACCGGAGAAACAAGCCTTCAAACAATCAACCCTGTTTAAATAGTGAAAACTGACTGGCTCTGAACACTCAAAGTAGACTTTACAAAGTTTAAACTGCAGCGGAAATTGTGTTTGATTTTTTTTTAAACAGAAAGAAAATAACAATTTAACTAATTTCTTTTGACGGTTGTTCCAGAAAAAAAACAAAAAAAAACATGAGATATTACTAAGAAGAACACAAGGATTAAAAGGTTGTACAAAATCACACAAAGTATTGATCGAAAGTCATTTAGCTGAATCCGATTTATTTTCGGGGCGTTGTTAAAGCTTTGGTTGATTGACCATATTTCAGAATTTTATTACAACCAATGGTATGCACCACAGCTGAGGCAAAATATTTAAAAAATAACCCTTGATTTACGTTTTAATCACAAGATTACGCAAACAAATTCTTGTAAACTTAATAGGTGGAAAGATTTGATGGACCCATTTTAGGCTGTTTTGTTTGTTTTGGTGTCAATACTTGAATGGACGGAAGCAAAAGAGATTTTTGGAACCCATCATTTTATTTTATTTTGCCCTGATCTGAATTTTGTTTTGTTTTTTCTTTTTTCTGTCTGTGGAAAACCACAACGATCTTTGTATGTTTGCTTGTGTGGTCGGAGAGAGATGTGGGACTTTGATATGTTCAGGAAGAGAGAGTAGAAATATCACTCTTTTTAAAATTATAAACATAATGTGATGTTATGTGCGACCTGATTAGTTTTAATTAATTAAATTATTTTTAATGAAATTGGTAATTAAGACCAGAACACCAAGATGTTCTGGAAAAAACATATTTCCACCTAGGCTATTTCAGGTCAGAGTCGACCTCAGCATTTTAGGAAGTTACCCCATGCCGGATTCGGACAGCTTATCTAGCGAAACAGAGATAAAACAAAAGCCGATACCAAAACGAAAAGAGCCAGAGCGACCAGCAGGCATAAATAGGCCCAGTCATTTCTAAGAAATGGCAGTTAGAGGAGGATTTGGAAGAAGTCAGAAGCCCCAAAATAAGTTCCTTTGTGAAAGCCACAAAGAAACTGCTGTCTTCAAAAATTACCACTACGTCCGAGAAGAGGCACATCGAATTAGTCACACGCGCCCATACAAACATGGGTGAGTAACCATTAACAAGTGACTGTCCTTTTTGAATTAACAATCACTATGTTTTGTTTGGGGTTCTCAGTCCTGTTCTATTTAATATTTATATTAGATCTCTTATATAAACTTTATATATATTAAACATTAAATATATTATAAAGTAATAGAATGTGCAGGTTTCTCCACTGGTGGATATGCCTACGACAGCAATGCCAGAAATACCTTTGCGCTTAGTTTTCAATAATGTTATTAAAAAACGGGTACCTTCCCTTATGGATCAGATCGCTAAATGGGTGAATGCCTTTCTTAAGATCAATCCCGATAAAACAGATTATATTATTTATTCCAGGTGCTAAAAATGTTCAAACCATCAACGGCATAATTCTTAATAAGACTGCATGTTTTTCTGACTGTGTAAAAAATCTCGAAATTCATGTTAATACATTCGCCCATTGTTATAAATTAATTAGAGATGTCCATAGTATTAGAATCTTTAGAATTTTCCAACAACAGCAGCTGGTTCACTGTATTATCACCAGTAGATTAGATTCGTGCTAACAAATCACCCTTCTCCAAACCGGACACTTACGAGTACTTTTGCGGAAAGCAAAGGTTACCACCAGAATAATGTTCATTTTAATTTTATTTTTCTTATACCAATTCAATTTGTGCAAGATTTTTAAAAACAGAGTTTAATTTTTTCATCAATCACGGTGGATTCAAAGTATTTTGTAAATATAAACAAGACTTAAAAATGTATATTTTCTTTTTTTTTAACAGATCTTTTTGGCAATTAAACCTTCAAAGAAGATATTTAATTATTGCAATACATTTTAAAAGGGTTTTTAGTGCATGGAGGATCTAACCTATAAGAAGTTTAAACACATACATATACGTATACAAATCGTTTTTCTTTCAAATGACTAAAATATATCTTTTGAGGCTGGAGTGAAAATTATTTATAAAACAAATTTTATCACTTGCATTCAGCTACAACAAGAACGTTTTTATATGAGGGACAATGAATGAAGTCACACCAGTATAAGAGCCGCTGTGAATAATTTAATTAATTAGTTAATACATAAATTATATTGGGTAATCCCGTTTGAATATTTGCATACAGTGTGAAAGTGGGCGGTGATGCCAAAAATGTAACAAATATTATGCCATGATCTAAATGTAACAAATATTATGGGACATATTTAGAAAACAAACAAAAGTTTTAGAAGAATTTTATTTTTTAGTAAATAAATCAAATCTAATTGCATTGTTTTAGCAATTGCATTGTTTTAATAAGCAATTTTTTTTTAAATCAAGACGATTTTTTAAAAAAAATTGCTGAAACAATGCAATTGTTAAAACAATGCAATTAGATCATTTTTAGATAAATATAAAATATTATTGAAAATTGATGATAAAAGATAAAATATGCAATGGAAGAAAGAAGACGGAACAGTGACAGACTGTTTCACGTTTATTACGATTTTCAAACTGAGCTGAAATAACTACCAGGGCCTTTTATATGCCCTGTATGAAATTCTGGATTACTTGCTTGGCAGGGGGGGGGGGGTGATTTTCGTCCAGAGAAGAGATAATCATTTTTTCATCCAAGCTGGCTTCAGGGCTACTTTAAATTGCTGGTGAAAATCTTGCCTAGACTGGGTTTTCTGGGTTCGTTCGGGGATGCAAGGCCTACAAAATGGCCACGGTTTTCCTCCCTCAGGGCGTCACTTAGCTCCTCAGAGTATGTCAGGTGCCCACTACGTTTTTCACCCAGTAACTTCTTCACAAATCCAAATGGATTTGCCTGTGCAGGCCTTTTCCTGTGCACCGAAGGCTGACATGCCTTTTCTGCCAGGACAGCCTTCTCATCTTCATTTGCCTTTCTAAACCAATGACTTCAGCACCTCTCTTCAGTTTGGTTAGGCCCTGCAGTATTGTTGTTAGTCCGATGTTCTTTGAAGCGATGCTGACTATGAAAGTTATCTGGGATCACGTCACCCCTGGCTGTTGTTTCAAGGACTACATCTACATCTTCACAAAAACAATGTTCTGATGATCTACTTTAGGGGTTAACTTGATCAGATATTAACACAATAATGAAAAAAAGCCATTAATTTGTTAGAACAAGATACCGTTCTTAAAGCCAGCTATTGAAAAATCTAACCACTTTTAATTTAAAATGGCTACCGTCTTCTGACAACGTCAAACCAAAGATTGCCTTTTGTTTTAAACCAAATAACACAATTTTTGAATAGAAACAAAAAGAAAATATTCAATTTCTGTCGTGTTTTTCTACTTACCTTTTTGATGTGGAATTATTGAAATAAAGACAAGCCTCTTTTTTGTCGTCTTTTTAGGATTTTTCAGTCAATCTACACAATTTCTGTATTTTTCATTCAATTCATAACAATAAAATTGAAGTTGAAATGAAATCAGAATTAAAAAAATGAATAAAAAACGTCAAATTATTTTGGAGAAAATGTTTTACAGCGAAAAAACAGAATATATAAAAAAAACCGGTGACTAACATTATTTCGTTCCTTGTGTAAAAAAAGATCCACACTTCTTTGGATTTGTACGAAATCGTTGCTTTTATTTGTTAGAATTTTACTTTTTATTATTGTGTTTTTGTAAAATGTTTCGTTTTAATGATAATACAAATTGTATGGCAATCATAGAATTTCCGAAGATTGGCTGATTTTATTGGAACTCTTTTCATGCGAGCTAAGATTTTTATTTTCGTATTGAATTCAATTCAAAGGAAATTTGTTTTCTCTGCATTTTTTAGGGAATTTTATGTTTGGCTTTTTTCCCCTTTCCGTTGAATCAGATTGTTTATTGTTTAGCATCCCAAAAGCAGATATCAACAAATCTAATAAATACATTTTAAAATTTGTTGATATTATCGAAAAGAATGTATTTTATTTTTATTCATACAATAATTTCCAAAGAAAAAATATCAGCTTTCAAAACTAAAAACTATGGTGGTGAAATAATACAACAACTATAGTTTAGTTAAAATATTTGTTATTTTACCTTTGACTTTTTGTTACATTTTATTTTTAATAGATTTACAAGGTCTGCTTAGTTGATCTTTTGTTGTAACTGACCGACAAGCAGCCCTCCCGCGGGTCTGACTGCGACGGGTCCATGACAATAACCCCGCGGACAATAAACCCCGCGGACAATAACCCCACCGGACAATAAACTCCGCGGACAATAACCCCACCCTATCGGACCTTACCGGACAATAACCCCACTTAGTAGAAAATAAAACAGAATTTGTTTTGGACCATCACCTTAACAAACGATATTATAATATTTGATTTTCTTTCATGAATTCCCTCTTTCCCTTCTTTCATGAATTATCTTATTTATTTTATTTTATAAGTTTTTTTCCGGATTTTATCAGGTTTTATTCTTGGCACCACTTAGCCAAGGTGGTCCCGATTGGATTTCTGAGTGTGAAATAAAAATAAACTATCTAACAAACAATATTATAATAATACACGCAGACACGAGAAGTTGTATACGTGTACATGTGTGTGTATGTATACATGTATACATACACACCTTATAAAATACAAATATTCATTAATTAAAGTCCGATAGGGTGGGGTTATTGTCCGCGGGGTTATTGACATGGACCCACATTTACACGTATACAACTTCTCATATATACACACCATGGTATTTATACATACACACATACATACATGCACACCTTAACAAACGATATTATATAATAATATATTCCCCTTTGATTTTCTTTCATGAATTCCCTTATTTCATGAATTATCTTATTTTATTTTATACATACACACATACATGCACACACATGTACACGTATACAACTTCTCATATATACACACATGGTAACCAGGAAATGCCCACTTTTCCAGGATCCATACATACATATACGCACACACATATACACACATATATTACACATGCGCATACACAATTTTCAGACTTATCTTATTTGAAATTGTTATCAATGTTTTACAATCATTGGTATTTATGACGCTAAACTACCCTAGATTCTAGATGTTTTTAAATTTAGATGTGGCTGAATTCCGGGATGTCCGTTTTAGGTAAATTACATTTCATAAAGTTAGCTGTGTGAGTTTAAGAGTGTTTACATGCGCGTGCGTGTGTGCGCACGCACGTCCGTAAAGTTCAATGTTCACAAATAGTTGACTTGTCAAATCTCACAGTAAAAGATAAAACAAAATTTATGTATAGTTTTTACTATACATAAATTTTGTTTTATCTTTTACTGTGAGATTTGACGTGCGCACACACGCACGCGCATGTAAACACTCTTAAACTCACACACGCACGCGCATGTAAACACTCCTAAACTCACACACGCACACATGTGTTAGAATAAAACCTTATAAAATTTTCCCGGACCCGATTTGTGTGCAAGAAAACACATAGTTGTCCAAAAGTTTTAAAATAAAACCTTATAAAATACAAATATTCATTAGTCCGATAACCCACATTTTATAAGGTTTTATTCTTGGCACAACTTAGCCAAGATGGTCCCGATTGGATTTCTGAGTGTGAAATAAAAAATAAACCATTTAACAATACACGTACATACACACATGTACACGTATACACACATTGTATCCCATTTTAACAAACAAGATACACACGTACCTGTATGTACGTGTACTTAAACACACGCACACACTCACACACACACTTAAACTCACACACGCACATTTAGAATAAAACGGCAAGAATGTTTGTATAAGAAACAAAAATATTCCTTAATTAAAAATAAAACAAATAAGAAAATCTATGAAAGAAAAATAATTATAATATTGTTTGTTGTGTAAATGTGTGTACATGTGTGTGTATGTGTGTATCTTGGATGTTAAAGTGGAATACAATGTGTATGTATGTACGTATTGTTAAATTGTTTATTTTTTAATTAAGTTGTGCTAAAAAAACACAAATACACATTAATTAAAGTTGTAAAAAACAATTGTGTTTTGATGGGCACTTTTCTTCCCATGATAAATTCGTGAAACAAATCCAGGAAAAAAGCTTATAAAATAAAATAAATGAAAGAAAACCATGCGTTCCGTTTTAATAATTTAATTAATGAATATGTGTCTTCAAATTCACGGAACTTTTTATCACATTCCACCACTTTTCATAAGATTAGCGACTTGCTTATCTGAGATGGTCAAAGTTTGGCGCCGGCCAGTGGTCATAAAAGTCTGAAATTATTTCGGAGATTATCACCACTCTGCGTGCGTGTGTGTATATGTGTGTACCTTGTTTGTCAAAGTAGGATACAATGCGTTTGTGAGCATGTGTACATGTGTGTGTGTGTGTGTGTGTGTGTGTATGTATGTGTATGTATATGTGTGTATCTACGTGTATGTACGTCTATATGAGCGTGTGTGTGTGTATCTACAATAAAAATAAAATAAATAAGAATGTGTGTATCTTGTTTGTGAGCATGTGTATGTATGTATCTATATGAGCGTGTGTGTATGTATGTATGATAATAAAATAAAATAATAAAAATAAAATAAGAATTCATTAAAGAAATAAGGGAATTCATTAAAGAAAAAAAGGGTATTCCCCTTTGATTTTCTTCCATTATATTTTTCTGTTTTATTTTCTACTACTTCTAAGTGGGTTAATAAGTTCCGATAGGATGGGGTTATTGTCAGATTGGACAAAACAAAAAAAGACGTTTGATTTGGGGAGACATTTAGTTAGCAATTGCTAAATCGAAATATTTTAATATTTTACACTAACGCATGACTCACACCACCATTTTTGCATATCGTTTCCAACGGTGTACACAATTGGTATCAGTTACAGCCGAAAACGTGAAGCTAGGTAGGCAGCATTTTTCAATGAAAGTCATATATATATAAGTGTATGAATTGTGGAATTAATCATCAGTGTATATTGTTGATTCTACGATCCATAGAATGTGGACTATGGACCAAATTGGGAAAGCTGATTGTAGTGTCTCCCAGCTCGTAGGAATCTCACTGAAAGGGCTTTCAAATGTGATGTTTACTCAGCGAGTGAACTGTTATGTTCTCGCTTCCGAGCGGTCTCCTTTATTTTCCCCGGTCTGTCTGGCGCATGACCGGGGACTAACTTCCGTTTAATGGGTTTGTTTGTGGCAAGGGAGGTAACTCAACTCGTGGTATTTGCTCCCTTGCAGGGTGTCTCTTCGTGGGGGACGCATTTATTTTAGGACATGCTGTGTGCATATATTCTTTTTTTTTCGTGAGCTGGAATTCAGCTGAAATTCTATGTATGGGGAAATGAATTCTAGATATATATATATATGATATATATATGATA
>VCCN01006637.1:58951-71148 GCA_006491835.1 Architeuthis dux
TTCTCTAGCTTTATAACCTGCCCTAGGTAGATATATTCATCTGTGATATAATAGGTTGCTACACATAACATTTCGTTTTTTTACATTCGTAGAGAATAATGTTAAACATTAAAGATGTAATTGCATTCTTTTGCAGATCCAATGTAAACAGAAATATCATTCATAAATAAACATCCTCTTTCAGCAAAGGGAATCAACCTAAAAAGGAAATCTCGACCCTGAACTATTTTTTGAAATTCATTTGCCACACCCCAAATCATAACTGACTAACCAGATGAAATCCAAGATGGATGATGGTGATTAAGAAAAGAAATTTTATATCTGACATTATTAGTCAAGTGAAAGATGCTAATGGTCACGTGTCAGATGTGTTGGACTCAGGAAAATTGTCGGCTGCTAACAAAAGGATCTTAACCTCGTCTTTTTTTAAAAACTTAATAGAGAATAATGACAGATTTACTAATGTAATTGCATCATTTTTACAGATTCGATGTAAATAGAGATATAATTAATCATTATTGGAGGATTTTGAGCCCTTAGCAGCAATAGTGTCTACCCAAGAAGTTGGACCAATTTTAAAGCACGATTTCAAGTTAGGACATAATGCTGCTCAAGCTGCTGATAACATCAACAAAGTATCTGGAGTGAACACAACTACAGCGCGAACTGTTCAGCGTTGTTTAAATAGGTTTAGCTCTGGAAATATGGATACCAATAATAAAGCCCGAGGAAGGCCGAAACTTGTTCTTGATTATTACATCTTTGTTATTTGTTTATTTGCTGGTTTGTTATTTTCTGTATTTAGCTGTATTGGTTAAACGCGTTTGGTTAGAACCGTGTTTAGCTGTGTTTAGAAATGAAACGAGGAACAAAAGCCGCGTGTGTTGGGGTCGATAGCCGGTGGACAAAGAGACTCTTCCCAGCTCCCATTTGCGGGCCCTCACTTCCGGTACCAGGAAATGGGGCTCTTTATAGGGTCTGTTGGGTAGCTTCCGCTTCGGCATGCTTATTGACATTAAGCATACATATATATATATATATATACATATATAAACATTACATTGATAAATGAAGAATTATTGACGACAGCAGTCAAAAACACACGAACAACGATTCGAGAACTTTCTGTAGTCTTTTAGGACTTTATCACGTAATCTCAAGACAATGGGAAAGGTTAGAATGTTGGGAAAATGGGTCCCACATGAACTGAATGAAATGCTCCATGGCAGACCTCACACCTTTCAGTTAACTGCATCTAACTTAGAGAATTGGGATATGAAGTCATACAGCATCCTCCATATCCACCTGAAATTTCTTCTACATCATTTTTTTACAGCATTTTGAACTTAATATCCATAATTAAAGTTCAATAATAGGGAAGCCATGATTCGTGATTTTACTGAATTTATGACCATTAAATCTAAAGGATTTCATAGAGATGGGATATAATTATCAGAGGATCGTTGGAAAATGGTTATTGCTTCAAATGGGACATATTTTGATTAAATATTTATCGTTTTCTGTTGTTTATTGTATCCTTCATCTTACTATTCAATAAACGACATTTCTCATAACGTCCTTCATCTTACTATTCAATACGACATTTCTCATAACGTCCTTCATCTTACTATTCAATAAACGACATTTCTCATTGCATCCTTCATCTTACTATTCAATAAACGACATTTCTCATAGCATCGTTCATCTTACTATTCAATAAACGACATTTTATATGTAACAACGTAAGTGCTCAAAGGGAAATAACTCAGAAACAATCACTTTCTCTGTGGCTGTAGAAGCCACATCCTATCATTAGCAAAATTCGGAAATTGTATTATATTTAAGAGATTATTGAGTTACTTATACAGGGTGTCCCTAAAGTTTGGACACATAGGCAAAATGCATATTTTCAATAAAAAATGTGAACATTTTATTTAATTGAAATATTAATAAATAACATCTTCAATGTGTTTTCCACCATTTGTGATGCAAAGTTCAATGCGCTTTGCGAGGTTCACATGAACCCGATGCATTAACTCCACATTTCCGTCAATTTGAGCACATTCACTTATGATACGTTCCCTCCCTACACACGTCCACTGAGAAGTACCAGTTCAATCATTCTTCTTTCGACAAACTCATATTTAATCTGTGAGGCAAAAAAAATATAGTTAGTTATAAATAGTGATATTTCCTATGTGTCCAGACTTTAGGGACACCCTGTAGAATGTTATCATTTTTTTTAACACAAAGTCAATATAGTTATTTCTTAATCCAAAGTACATTGGATTAATATTCGACAAAGATTTTAATCCGAATGTCCTCCAGTTATATTCATGTGACATGTTGCAAATGAATAAGATGGTTTTCATCGTGTACGCGTTCGGTAATACAGGTTGGGTCAAAAGTAACGCCCGATTTGTCCCAAAATTAACGCTAGTTCTATCTAAGGGAAGCAACTATTTTATAGTTACTTTTAATAGTAATTTAAATAGTTGCTTCTTTTAGAACTGGCATCAATTTTGGGACAAATTGTCGTTACTTTTGACCCACCCTGTACCATGTCTGCCAAGACCGCCAGGTCCACCAATTCTAAGGGGAGCAACTGTTTAATGTAATGTTTGGGGGAACGCCAGATGTAAATAGACATTTAATGTTTATTTTAAAATAAATAAAATGTTGAATAAAAATATCGATTTTCAGCTGTCTACTTTATACAGTTAAACAAAAAGGTAAAGATACGGTTTGTCTAACCTCTTGTAGGACACAAAGTAAGGGTCCAGTTTTGCACATTGTAAATCACCCCCCCCCCCCCCTCCGCCTCCCCAAGAAATGTCATATCCATTCAAAGCACATAAAAATACTTAGGGAAAATATTTCCAAGTAAGATTTACTTTAGTCGAATATTCGAGAAAAAATAGAAACAAATATTTTCGCCAGAAATGTGTTGTGCTTTCAATCTATTAGACCCTAGAACCTTCCGCTAATTTGTTAGTTCTTAGAAAAAAATGTTTTTAAAGTTTTACAATGGAGAGGATGATAAAGTGGGCACTTACTTTCTGCTATTTTAACAGAAGTACGGCTTACATAAATTATCGTCTCTGTCTTCTGTTTACTTTCTTTAATACCATCAACTTCAACCCAAACTCCCACACTACCCCTAACCCAAACCCTTTTTTTTTAATTATTAAAAGAATTAAAATTTTTTTTTTTTTTTGGCACCATTTTTCAAACAAGAAGGGAGACAATTTATGTAAGCCGTACCTCCGTAAAAATGCCGGAAAATAAGTGCCCACTTTATCATTGTAATATAGAAACCCCTCGTAAAACTTGAATAAAATATTTTTTTTAAAACTAACCAATTTCCCGAATGTTCTATGGTCTTATGGATTAAAAGCACAAAAAATGACTGGGGAAAAAAATGTTTTTTCCCTTTTCTTTTTCAATTATTCGACCAATAAAAATGTTTCTCTTAGAATTGATGGACGTCTTGTGAATATGATTTGTCTCTTTGTCGCTACTTCTCATTTTTAAGAATGAATTTGTTTCGTTATTCTAAAAAGGTTCTTCGTCTTTAAAAATGAACCGACGCCACTTTTGAAAGAATTGAGCGATCAAAGGGAAATAACTCTGACTAAAATTACTGAACTCTTTCTATTCAATCCGAAACCAGAATAATGCTCTCGACATTCTTATAATCTTCATTTGTGTATTTGTTTGTGTTTGTGTGTGTGGGGGGGGGGGCGTTTATATTACTTATATTCAAAATAGAAATGATATTCACAGTTTTTAGGAATCCTCCTACTCAGGCAAGGCGTACAGGTTATGGGGCAAAACATTTATGACCCTGGGATCCAGCTGAAGATGTGGAACAGTTCACAACAACACACAACCATTCTACCAAGGAATACCATCAATTTCTCCTTGTTATTAACAATTATTTGAAAGATTAAATCACTGAGACATAAAAAGATTGGAGATTTTTTACTCATATGCAAATAAATAAATATGGTATTCTATTCTATAATTACCATTTAATAGTTACCTTCATTGAAAAGTATTTTTTTTTCTTAGGTGTGCGTGAATGCAGACACCACAATATTATCAAACATTTGCAAATAACCTGGATTTTTTTTTTTGTAATCGTTAAGATATTTCAGTGTATTTCAGCGGTATCTCAATTAAATACTTATCTGATACAGGGAGTGGGGCATACAATTTCAATTTCCCACAGCAATATGTATATGTTCAGCTATCCAATATGTTCAGCTATCCAATTAATATTCTTTAAAGCTGAGCAATTTCTATTTACATAAGATTATTTTCAAATCCCTGTTATCTGAAAGTTTCTCTGAAATTAGTCTGCAATGATAAACTGTTGATTTTATATAAAGGCACAAAATGAATATGAAATGATTATACAGGCACCCTGTAACGCGGGTGTTGGGGTCCAAGAATGTCTACAGCATTATAACTGAGTAAGGAATACCATCAATTTCACCTTGTTATTAACAATTATTTGAAAGATTAAATCACTGAGAAATATTTAGACGTAAAATTTGAAAGAAAGTAAAGACTGGAGATTTTTCACTCATATGCAAATAAATAAAGAGATAAATAAGGGATTTTATTCTATAATTAACATTTAATAGTTACCTTCATTGAAAGTCTTTTTTTTTTTTTTAGGTGTGCGTGAATGCAGACACTACAATATTATCAAACATTTGTAAATAATCTGGATTTTCTTTTTGTATTCTTTAAGTTAGTGTATTGTCAGGGGTATCTCAATTAAATACCTCTGGCTACAATGCAGCTTATCTGATATGAGGGGATGGGGGCATTTGTTCATTGACTACTGAAATGTTTTTTCCTAATTCAATTTTACAATTGTAAGTCAAATATATTGGGAGTGGGAGTTGAGTCACCTCTGTCATCAAATGGGCTTACGGTGTAGTAACATAGTGCTCAGGTGTACAGGCTAAGGGGCGAAATGTTTGTGTACCTGAGATACCAGCTAAGGATGCGGAACTGTTCACAACAATGCACAACCATTCTACCAAGGAATACCATCAATTTCACCTTGTTATTAACAATTATTTGAAAGATTAAATCACTGAGAAATATTTAGACGTAAAATTTGAAAGAAAGTAAAAAGACTGGAGATTTTTCACTCATAAGTGAAGAGATATTCAAATGGTTCTTCCGACGATTGAACTCCTTATTATTTGTGTTGTAAACACGACATTTCGGCCGATCCATTCTTCAGCCTTCTTCAGGTGTAAAATCGGAGTGTGATGGTTAAACAGAAGTTATGTGGATAACCCTTATAGCACATGGCCCGGGTGTTTCTGTGTCTTTAGCATCTTCCTCTCTGGGAGGAAGTCCAGATTATTGACAGAGAATGATGTTGGAAACAGAGAAAAATCAAAGAGGCAGCTCACATCAAAATGTCAACTAAATGCATTAGCCAGACAAGTGCGGAATTCAACCCAATGTGGCTTCCACTTCTCAACAAACCTAAACCCGACAAGACAAAGACACAGAAACACCCGGGGCCATGTGCTATAAAGGTTATCCCCTTTTAACAACACAAATAACAAGTGCTGCCAGAGCTTACCGAGGCAACAAGAAGTTCAATCGTCCGAAGAACCATTTGAATATTAATGACCCTTCTCAAAACTATTGAAAGTAAATAGATAAATAAGGGATTCTATTCTATAATTAACATTTAATAGTTACCTTCATTGAAAAGTCTTCTTTTTTTTCTTCTTAGGTGTGCGTGAACGCAGACCCCACAATATTATATATGGTTGTGGTCGACGAGAGCCATAGTTGGAACCCTTTCTGCAGGTGAAGGTTAATTTAGTCTTCACTGACCCCACTCAGGCGAAGTGTACAGGCTAAGGAGCAGAAATATTTGTGTAGCTGAGATACCTGCTGAAGATGCGCAATGGTCCACAACAATACATCACCCTGCTACCAAGGAATAGAATCAAGAAGAGCAACACGTTGCACCATATCGTGAGTAGCTGATGCATTTATTTTTTTGTTGCTTGTAGCAAAGCATCTTTGGTGTTTAGCTAACATGGTTGAATCAAGTAGAGATAAAGAATTTAGAGATGTATCTGTCAAAAGAAATTAATCTGTAAAAATTAATTAAAAAAACAAACAAGATTCCCCTATTTGAGTCACTGTAACTGCTCTAGCACTCCCTGGTCTTCTTGTAACTGCAAAATAATTGAGGAAATGTGGTCCTTATACTGCATCACTACCTTTGCTTTTATGAGGCCGATAGGAGTGTTACCTTTAAGAAGGTCTATTGAGTCAAGCTTGTACTGTGACTACCCAGGAGATGATGGGCTGTGCTTTTTGATTTGGTTCATTAAAATGATGAATGGGAGCCAAGACAGAGTACCTTTTTCTGCAAATACATTACATGGAATTTAGTGACTTTTAGAGTCATCATTAGAATGAAGTACGTCTTTTGGTAACTAAACTACTACTAATACTACTACTTCAAAGGAATTTACAGAATGTAGACTTTTTGGTAAATATATTACAGCACTTTTTTCCAAGTCAATGCGGGGGGTCTGTAGTATATGTTATAGAGGGGCCCTAAATTAACTGAGTGATTGTTTTGTTTAACGGCACATCAACCCTTGGTGGGTCATTTAGTGCCGAATTCAGTTTCTTTTTGAATACACAATTTATGTAGACGAATTATTGTGGACAAATTATAGTAGACAGACTATTGCGGACAAATTATTGTAGGCAAATTAATATAGGCACATTTTTGTAGACAGGTTGTTGTCAAGGTTTGTATATTGAATCGGTTTTTATATTTTTGAGTATAGTTTCAAAGGTTATTTTTTTTAACTAGAGTCTTGCGACTTTGGTGAAAGGTTATTCGTTTTTTAAATAGTCTTGCGACTTTGGTAAGGGTTTTTGATTTTTTTAAACTAGAGTCTTATGACTTTGGTGATAAAACATATGGCCTCTGTTTGGGGGGGAGGTTCAAACACCTCTTCAGGGTAGGCAGTCGGTGCATTCTTGGCCCCAGCCGACAGGGCCTCCCTAAATTAAGAAAATACACATAAATATTAAAACACATACATTTTTACTTACATAGTAAAGTAATTAAATTTTTTCCATTTGCTATACAGCCAGATGATAGAACAAATATGGCTGACATTTCAGTAATAATATTACTTTATTTTGGTTTTGATCTTTGTGCAGTGGCTATGACTTCAATTTCAAATACCTTCAGATTTATTTGTTGTATATGTATCACAAAGATACCACTCTCCCATTAATTACTATGCTAATAATAACAGGTCTGCTTAGTCACTCAATAGAAACTGTCATGTTACCAACATCTTTTGGTAGCAGGCCGTGTTAGGGGAGATCAATTAAAAAATGGCGTGATGACTGGATAAGTTATTTCTCTCACCTCAAGCAGGTACAAACTTGTGATCAATTTAGCATAAAGTTACATTGTAAATTGAACCTCCCACTAAAAACATACTTAGGGAGGGAATTTTTAAAAAACAAAAAAAAAGTTTTTTCTAGACATAATAAGGAGTAGATGTTGAAATTTTCAGCCCTCTAAGTCCATTGGTGCGGTCTGTACGCATGATACATACATAGCCAGCCGGACTAACTTGAAAACTGAAGAAGATAGTTTTGGTTGATGGTTTCTATAGTGTTAGAACACGGCAACAGTGTTAAAAGAATTGAACTTTGTAACATTCAGGGGTGCAGTGCTGCCGGAGCTCACCAGGGCACTGCTCCGGCACTCTGTTAAAAGAATTGTACATTCTAACCTTCAAGGGCGAAGTGCTGTCGGAGCACACCTGGGCACTGGTTCGGCACCTCTGTTAAATGAATTAACTTTGTAACATTCAGGGGTTCAGTGTTGTTGGAGCTCACATGGGCACTGGTTCGACACCTCTATTAAAAGAATTGAACTTTGTAACATTCAGGTGTGCAGTGTTGTCGGAGCTCACCATGGCACTAGTTCGGCACTCTGTTAAAAGAATTGAACTTTGTAACATTCAGGTGGGCAGTCCTGTCGGCGTACACCAGTGGACTGGTTCGGCATCTATTAAAAGAATTGAAGTTTATATAATTCAGCGGTGCTGGGCTGACGGAGCTCACCAGCGCACTGGTTCGGAACCTCTGTTAAAGAATTGAACTTTGTAACATTCAGGGTGCAGTGCTGTCGAAGCTCACCAGGACGCTCTATTCAAATAATTGATATTTGTAACATTCCGGGGTGCAGTGCTTTCGGAGCAAAACGGACCACTGCTTCGGCACCTCTGTTAAAAGAATTGAACTTTGTAACATTCAGGGGTGCAGCTCTGTCAGAGCTAACCAAGGCACTGGTTTGGCATTTATTAAAAAGATTAAATTTTGTATAATTCAGGGGTGCAGTGCTTTCGGAGTTCACCGGGACACTGGTTCGGCACTCTGTTAAAAGAATTGAACTTTGTAACATTCCGGGGTACAGTGCTGTTGGAGCACACCAAGGCATTGGTTCTGCATCTATTAAAAGAATTGAAGTGTGTATCCTTCAGGGGTGCAGTGTTTTCAGAGAACACCAAGGCACTTGTTCGGCATCTATTAAAAGAATTGAAGTTTGTAAAATTCAAGGGTGAAGTGTTTGAGGAGCTCTCCGGAATCTCACTGAAAAGGAAAGATGAAGCAAAAGGAACAAGGACAACGACAAAGGTGATGTTCACTGATCACCGTCGGAGAGGAGACTGGTCGTCCTCATGCTTTGTGTGATTTACTTTATCCCCCCCCCCCCGGTTTGCCCGGCGCAAGACGGGGAACTCACTTCCGTCTTATGGGTTGTGGCAAGGGAGGTAACTGGAGGTGTTTGCTCCCTTGCATCGCCAGGGGGCCGACATCACAGCTATTTCCTCCTCGGTAAGGAGGATGTGAAGTCCTTCTTTTTATGTTGTGCGCTGTGTTCGTGTGTTTGCAATAAGTCAGTGTTTTTTTATGTGCTTGGTACGTCTTTGTGGGGGACGCATTTATTTTAGGACATTGTCCTGGAGTCCCTGTGGCATTTTTGCCTGAGGCTGGGGGTTTGTTCGTGTAGCCATGGATGGTATAGGAGCCTAAACGTCCTCTGTGTGTACGTGGCCAGATATTGCATGCACAGCGTCCGTCTCTATCGCTGAAGCCCGTGCGTTTGCAGTTTGGTAGCCCTAGCTTCGTCGAGTACTTGTTTCAAAGTGGAGTCGTCCCTCAGGGCTCTGCGTCTGACCCGCGTGGAAGAACAGCCTTGCAGAATTTGCGCCAGATTTTCACGTTCTACGTGTTGGAAATCGCACGTGGCGGCCAATATTCTGAAGTCGTGTGTGATACCCGTCTAGGTCTTCCGAAGCTGTTTGGATCGCATGTCTAAATTTGAAACCCTCGTAGCACGTGTTTTACCGCGGGATAAAATATGCCATCAGCGAACTTTTCAGTTTTTTGTAGTCCGCTGGTATTTGTACCCCATCCACCACATGTGTTGCTCCGAGTCCTTTGTCTTCATCTGTGAGGCTATCGACGATCTCAAAAATTTCGTCGCCGGCCTTGTGGAGAAACATGGCCCGTTTTCTTTTTTTCGTTTTCTACGTCTATGGCGCACAGCAGTTTCTCGAACTTTTCGATCCATTTTCGCAATCTGACACCAGTTGTGCTTTCTCCGTTGTGTATCTGAAATGGTGGAAACGGAGGCAGGAAATTAGCCATCGTGTGTTGAGGTGATTATTCCTTTGTGTTTTAGAGACGGATCTCGTCCCTCGTCGCCAAAATGTAGTGTCTCTCAGCTCGTGGGAATATCACTGAAAAGGAAAGATGAAGCAAAAGGAACAAGGACAACGACAAATGTGATGTTCACTGATCACCGTCGGAGAGAAAACTGGTCGTCTCCTCGCTTTGTGTGATTTACTTTATTTTCCCCCGGTTTTCCCGGTGCATGAACCGGGAACTCACTTCCGTCTTATGAGTTGTGGGAAGGAAGGTAACTCGGGGGTGTTTGCTCCCTCACCAGGGGGCCGACATCACAGTGCTGTCGGGGCACACCGGGGCACTGGTTTGGCCACTCTGTTAAAAGAATTGAACTTTGTAACAGTCCCGGGTGCAGTGTTTTCGGAGCACACCGGGGCACTAGATCGGCACCTCTGTCAACAAATTGAACTCTTTAACATCAAGGGGTGCAATGCTGTCGGAACTCACCGGGACACTTGTTCGGCACTCTATTAAAAGATTAGAACATTGTAACATTAAGGGTGGCAGTGCTGGTGTGGCATCTATTAAAAGAATTGAACTTTGTAACATTCAGGGGTGCTGTGCTGTCGGAGCTCACCGGGACACTGGTTCAGCACTCTGTTAACATAATTGAACTTTGTAACATACAGGGGGGGGCAGTGCTGTCGGAGCACACCACAGCACTTGTCCGGTACATCTGTTAAAAGAATTGAACATTGTAACATTCCGGGATGCAGTGCTTTCGGAGCACACAGGGACACTGGTTCAGCAACTCTGTTAAAAGAAATTGAACTTTGTAACATTCAGGGGTGCAGTGCTTTCGGGGATCACCGGGACACTGGTTCGGCATCTATTAAGAGAATTGAAGTTTGTATCATTCAGGGGTGCAGTTCTGTCGGACTTCACCAAGGCACTGATTCAGCATCTATTAGAAGAATTGAAATGTGTATCAATTCAGGGGTGCAGGGCTTTCGGAGCTCACCAGGACACTTATTCAACCAAATCTGTTAAAAGAATTGAACTTTGTAACATCCATGGCTGCAGTGCTGTTAGAGCTCAATGGGACACTGGTTCGGCATCTATTACAAAAATTGAACATTGGAACTTAAAGGGTGCAATGCATGGCACTGGTTCGGCAATTGAACTTTGTAACATTCCGGGGTGCAATGCTTTGGGAGCACACCGGGGGGGGGGCACTGTTTCGACACTCTGTTAAGAGAATTGAATATTATAACATTAAGGGATGCAATGCTGTCGGATCTCACCAAGGCACTGGTTCGGTATCTATTAAAATAATGGGGTGTAGGGCTTTCGGAAATCACCAGGACACTTATTCAACCAAATCTGTTAAAAGAATTGAACTTTGTAACATTCAGGGGTGCAGTGCTGTCGGAGCTCACCGGGACACTCTTAAAAGAATAGAACATTGTAACATTAATGGGTGAAGTTCTGTCGGAGCTCACCAAGGCACTGGTCCGACATCTATTAAAATAATTGAAGTTTGTATCATTCCGGGGTGCAGTGCTTTCGGAGCTCACCGGGACGCTGGTTCAACACTCTTTTAAAACAATTGAACATTGTAACATTCAAGGGTGCTGTGCTGTCGCAGCTCACCGGGACACTGATTCGACACTCTGTTAAAAGAATTGAACTTTGTAACATCCAGGTGTGCAGTGCTGTCGGAGCTCACCGGGACACTAGTTTGGCTCTTCTGTTAAAAGAATTTACTTTGTAACATTACGGTGTGCAGTGCTCTCGGAGCACACCGAGGCATTGGTTCGGCACCTCTGTTAAAAAGATTGAACTTTGTAACATTCGGGGTGCAGTGCTGTCGGGACACACTGGGGCAATGGTTCGGCACCTCTTTTTAAAAATTGAACTCTTTAACATTAAGGGGTGCAGTGCTTTCAGAGCTCACCAAGGCACTGGTTCGGCATCTATTAAAAGAATTGAACATTGTGACATTAAGGGGCGATATGCTGTCGGAGCTCACCAAGGCACTGGTTCGGCACCTCTTTTAAAATAATTTAACTTTGTAACATACCTAACTGAATGTTGTGTAACAGATGTGCCGAACAAGTGCACCGGCGAGCTCTGACAGCACTGCACCCCTCAATGTTACAAAGTTCAATCCTTTTAACAGAGGTGCCGAACCAGTGCCCCGTTGTGCTCCGAAAGCACTGCACCCCTTAATGTTACAAAGTTCAATTATTTTAACAAAGCAAAGTGTCCCAGTGAGCTCCGACAGAACTATAACCCTGGATGTTACAAACTTCAATTCTTTTAACAGAGCCAGGTGTCCCTCTGAGCTCAGGCAGATCGGCATTCCTGAATGTTACAAAGTCCAGTTCTTTTAACAGATGTGCTGAACAAGTGCTGTGGTGAGCTCCGACAGCACTGCACCCCTGAATGTTACAAATTCAATATTTTAA